>APFE030478520.1:39852-64863 GCA_000404065.3 Pinus taeda
ATATATAATCCCCGTTTTTACCCCTTACTTCACCAAACCCTATTAATATAAAGTTTTGGACTTTATATTTATTTCTCCCCGCAAGTCCATACTACCTCTTCCCCCTACAAAGTCAACCAATGGCCCACCCCACACTCAGAATTAAACCCCCTTAATTTTTATTTTCCTCGAGATTAGTAAAAACAAATGAATGGTTAAAATTCCATATTGCGTGCTCAGCTCATCCAACACTTAACACTCAAAACACACATGAGATTAGTGGTTTTCCCAACCCATATTTTTACTACATGGCAGCCCCACGCTATATCACGTCTACCACTCAAAGGCGGTGTGATAAACCATTAATTGTTTTTTTTCTAAATCTTATAAATGTTACAAGAATATAGGGTGGATTAAGTTCAAGTAAAATACAGAGGGTGAAACCATTCTTGAGGTAAATTTATATAGTTGCAGGCAATATGAGACTAAGGTTGTGGAATGAGATTCAAAGGTAAAATGGTTTTACATCAACACATGAAATAAAATTCACGGATGCCATGAATTTATGAGAGAAAATAAGAGGGAAAATTTCACATGACATTAATGAATAAGAGAGCAAAGATAACATTCATGTAAATACATTTCACCATAAAAGATTATGGTGAAATCAATTTACAGAGGTAAAGTCATGTTGCAGGTTAAAGTAAAAGAGTAAAGTGAAAATAATCTTCCAACCATACAAATCTATAGATGGTTTTGCAAAACCATCTAGGTATTCTACAAGGGTAAAAGGATTTTACATACAGATAAAATGAATTTACAGAGGAAGGAGTGATAAGAACAAAACTACACATGGTTTGTGAATTCATTGAAAGAGAAAACAAAACCACAGATTGGAAACAACACATGGTTTTGTAGAAATTTAATTATAAAATTCATTTAAAATATTATTAAAATATATATATTATTATATATTTTCCAAAATATTTTGTGATACTAATGGATGATAAAACAACAAGACAATCACAAGATCAGCCATTAGTGAGGGAATCTCAGATTATAAAGTCAGAGGATCAGCAAGTAGTTGAGTGAATTACTAAGAAAAAGAGAGATACATTTGCATCTCCTAGTTCATCTACCAACACATCCTACCTACTCCCACTTCCAAAACAAAAACATTTGCACAACACATTCCACCAGAACTATTAATTTGCACTAGTTAGAGATTTTTAGTTCATCTATAGTCTAGAAATGTCGTGTCTGTTAGAGATAGCACTTATTATAAACAGTTTCTAAATTTTGTATAAATACTTTTTCTTTTGAAGTATTAGAGGGTGGATTGCTATACATTTGTAGAGTTATTTTGATCTTAAACCTAAGGGTTATTGTACCAATGTTCAAGTCAACAGACTGGAGCAAGTAAGCAATGCATTATAGGATTCATGAGATCAACTATTACAATGAAGTATTTTATTTGTCTGATTTTGTTACTTTCTTATGTGTTTCATAAACTTAAATATTATCTAAATTTGAATGAATTAATTGGAAATTTAACTCAGAATTTGTTTAAGTACATTGTTTTTCACATTTACTCATTTATATGTTTTCCTCTAAAATCCAGATTTGAGAACCCTTAATTTCTCTCCCATCCCAGTTGACCTCTCTCATTTCTCTTCATAATTCGGCCTAAGGAACCCTTAATTGCTCCTTGGATATGATTGGAAACCATTCCACCATCAAGCCTTTGAGATCTGTAGTAACTCGCCTATCTTGCCCTGTAGATACTGTTTTTAGAACTTGATCCAGTCATGTTTGTCTGGCATTTTGACCCCATAGCCCAATGGTAAAAGAAACCCTATGTTCATCTAAGTAAGTGATCCTACCACCCAAATTCAAATAAGAAACCCAAGCACAATCATAACTAGCCTAAAACCAATTAACTAAAACAAAATTAAATGAAAAGGAGAGAGCCCTCTCTGAGATTAGGAAGGCTAGATCCTGATCTCCAAAGTTGTTTTGTGGTTACCTCTATCATTTCTTTTTTTGAACAAATTAGAAGAGATTTTTGAATGATAACACTACCAACAATATCGCTCAGTATAGCATAGTGGTCAAGGTATTGTATGATGCTATTTCACATGGTATCCATTGTTTAGTCATCAGAATCAACTCACAACTCATGGACTATAACTTGCTAATATATTTAGTTAGAAGTCCTACCATATATATATAAAGTTTGGTTTTACAAAATTTGTGCCTGAGACACATATGGCCACACGACCCATATGCAAAAATACATGCAAATATCTAAGTAAACTAATCAAAGTGCTCATGATAACAAGCCATTGCATGAGGCCGACCAATATAGCTAGGCATTCTAATGGTGTGTTGTTGAAGTCGAAACAGAACCTGTTCAATTGCGGTCTCATGTATCCCATGAGTCAACCCCTCCATGTAGCGCTACACCTCAGTTAGGATCTCAGCTACATTTAGATCCCGTAGTGTATCCAGTCCTACTTCAACAACATGTACATGTTCTACTACTTCTTGTGGATGTTCTCTTGCATGACAGAGATATGAATCACCTATTAGTCAAAGAGGCCCAATATTTGCATGAACAAATCAATAGTTTAAGTCTCAGAAATATAAAAAACACAAAAAATTGTAAAAATTTCAAATTGTCTAAATCTATTACCTATAACATCCCATCACTCAACCTTAGGAAGCATGAGCTTAGGGTCGTTGCATAAATCCATTGACCATAATGAACCATAATGAATTGTCTATGAAACCACCCGAAGAAGGCTAGTGAGAAGCTAGTCGTTGATGGAGCTGCATGTTGAGACATATGATCTATCCATCTCCTCATTCGTGGTACCCTCAGATCAATAGGCTCAAGCATAATGTGTTGAGGCTAAAGTAGTGAAATTCGTGCTAGGGAAAAAGAGAATAAGATGGAAATGTATCCAATGTTTTTCAAGTTTCCCTCTCTTTCTTTAGTAAGTTGTTCTTTGATATTGACCAATACCCCCTCACTCTAGTTGAAAAAAAATTACTTTAAGCACTCCACACCGTACTAGATGTATGATCTGCTGGGCACAGGTAGTGTTAAGCTACCCACCAATTTGGAAATAATGAACAAGATCGTTCTTAAGGGTAAATTGGTTACATATTTTATATTGATCTTTCCATCTCTAGTTTGTTTGGATCGAGGTTTGCAATAAGTAATGATATAGCCTTTCAATGTTTCTCCAGCCCTTCTCCTACTTAGGAGAGATATGGGGGCACATCTCCTAGATAAACTAGTGAGAAAATATATATCCTCTACTGGGATCTTGAGAAGTTGTTCTCCAAATTGGAATTTTTGTGCTTACATATCCCATGCATGAACAAGATATTCTAGTAACTCCATTTGTTGCCTCATGCTAGGAAGCTAAAACATTTTTAGCAATCCACAATCCTTTAGTGCTTGGATGGTATCTGGGTCATTGGTTGCATTTAAATATTTTTCTTAATGTTCTATTTCTCTCCAAATGAAAGCCATTTTATGCTAATGAAGACTTGAAACATCAAAGGGAGACTCATTAAGATCATTTCCATGCGACAAAACTCAAAAAATTTGAAGGGAAATTGGCAAACAAATTTGGATTCCTGCCCAATGCACCCCCAAGGAAGGAGACAGATTGTTGCAACCCTTCCTGTAGTGTATCTTGACTTAGGTGCAATGCATTTTTCAACTCCCTGGGCCTGCATTGGGCCTAGGGATAATTTTTAGAAACCTAGGGCCCTAAAAAATACCTAAAAATTACATGAAATCATGAAATGGGACCATGAACTGAAAGAGAAAGGTCTAAGATTCTACCTAGAAGTGAAAACACTTGAAACAATCCAATAGATTAGCACAATCAACTTCAGAGGATCAAGGGCAAAAACTACTCAGAACTCACTATTAAAGGTAAATGTGAATAATCATTTTGGATATTTATGGTTGTTTCCTCCATTATTTTATTCATATTTAATGTTTTGAATTAGTAACAACCTATTTTTACCATGAGACAGGTATGTTTAATCATTTTTGTGATGTTCTAAGTAGGTCGACAACTATTTGACGAGTTTTTCCATGTTTTGAACAAATTATTTTGACCAAGGAGTATACTTTTAACACTTTTCAGACTCCATAAACTTACAAAAAAAGGAACCCTCTGGAGTCATCTTTCAGTGATTTTCAAAGTCCCTAAACATGAAAATATTTCCGAGAACTTATCTTTTCAAACTCGTTAAAGTTTAAAATGAAAATACATCTACTCAATATAAGTTTAACCCTTTTTTGGACTGAGATAGACTAGCTATGAAAAATGAATACTTGAGTCGAACATGGTTAAGAGGTTCTCTTGGGTATTATTTTATGCCTTTTCAAACCTAAGGGACTATCTACAAAAAGGAACATATGGAGTTTTATTTTTCGCCTATTTTTCAAACTCTCTAAACATGAAAAAAATGTCGAGTTTTTCCATCATTGGACTCATTAAAACATCAACAATGATGGAATCATCGTTCATGGAGGGACTGAACCACTCCTTCTCTAGGTTCATTAAATATTCTTATAGGGATTCATATGAAGGATGAACTTAGAAATCACACATATGCTATCCTCCTCAAGCTTTTTAAAAAATAAGGAGGTACTGACTAGTATGGTTGGGGAAATTGGGAAAATAAAGAATTCCATTTTTCTAATGGAAGTTAGTCTCTCTTGAACATGACATTCTTCCACTTCATCTCCATGGTTTTTGGGTTGGGAAATATGCTTGTCTTTTGGTTTATCATACCGTTTCAAAGCCTCCATGTTTGGTTTTGGGTCAATGCTACCAACTCCATTAAGTGTCATTGTTGTGTTCAAGAGAAATCATTCAGTTAATATCTGCTACAATAATCTTAAGCCTTCATTGCATGATCCGGTTTTGTTTCAACATCATCTTGTTAATTTTGTCTCAAACCATCATACCTGTTTCGTGTCGTTGATGGGGGATACATCAAGTCCCTCCTGTGACGGGTTGCTTCATGTCGACATCAGCTCATTATCCATGAAGTTGACATAGAAATACCCCTTGTGTTATAGCTCCAAATCTCACTATTATGGTTTGTGATGCTGCACTCATGGCCTAGGGCAACCCCTCCTTCCAGACCTGGTCCAAAATATAAAAAACAGTGTTTTATTCCCTCTACGCGACATTGCCCTGAGTTAAACACGTGTATACGCGGGTTCATATATACCCAACCCGCGTATATGTATTAAAACACTTAAAAAAATATAAAACTCCTTATTTTCGGATGGAGATCGCGGGTTTTACCTGCTGATCACCTGTTAGTGCCCGTGGCCTCAATTGTTCCCAACCAATTCCTAACTAAAAAAACTTCTTTGGAATTGGTATAAAAAGACACCAAAGGGAAGGCCTAAGGGGGGAGAGAAGAGAGAGAAAGGTTATTATACTGAGATTTCCCCCAGATCAGGTCTGAAGACCCTTATGCCTTCTGCACTTCCCCCATTTGTACAGGAAACGCTTGTTTCCTTGTGATTTGATGTTCATCCCTTAGTTATGACATCTTGGAGTGAGTATTGGAAGGAGATCTACTAGAGGCTTGAGGCAGGACGGATCTAGAAGGAGGCTGAGCTTTGAGCCTGCAGAGGTTGCTCAGGTGATATTACTCTTTGTTGTACTTTCTATTCGTCTAATATAGAAACACGTCTTGTTCCCGATATGCTTCTTCTTTATGTTAATGATGTTCATGTTTGAATTTCATGTATGAATGGATGTCTAAAAGTCTATAACTAACTCCTTTCTTATATAACATAAAGATGATTTTTGTATAAATCTTTGTCCATATATGCTGCATTCTTTGGAATTGTTGGTTTTGCAGGGCAAAGGAGCAAAAGGGACGTGAAGAAGGGTTTGGACCCTTGAGGAACTACCCGAACGTAGGACCTGAGGTATGCCCTTCTTACTTTAGAAATAGCTTTTTCTAGCACAATGGATGTGTGTGTGCATGTTTCTTGATTTAGACAACTTTCAGTCTGCTAGGGTTTCACCCAAAAGCCCTAGGGGATAAAATCCCTCAACACCTTGGTACCTTGGTGCTTGAATACATCAATGGAAAGTTTCCTCACTCTCAGCAACAAGTTTACATCATTAGCCTTTGACTGAAATATTGTGTGTGGTGTTCGACATCAACCCATTTTTCACACCATACATATTGTACTAGAGTACGTCAAGATCCATTAACATCATCGGCAGTTTATCTTGTTTCTATTAACAACTTACATCAATTGCCAGTAATCATATGATGTCTACCATGTTTGACTCCAACTCATTGATTCACATGGTTAGACTCTTAAATTGGTTGGTCATGTGAATGAGATAGAAGACCCCATATCTAGTTTCATCCATCTGGTATATGATTTCAGGATTAATACAAGATCACACTATATGATCGATATGATAATACAAGCATTCATCCAGTCATGGATCCACCATCAGTAAGTTATGGACGTGTATTTTTATTATTGCGCATGTAATGTTAGCTTATGTGCTAAGTATGGGTATGCCTCCCTCAGCAAATATATCATGATGTAAATGTATTGTAACAAATGATGATCTCACCATTGTTATTGACCTTGAATTGTCACAAGGTGAAGCACTTTAGTCATCAACTATCATTTATGACTTTGCGCTTTAGGGTGAAATATGTTTTACGCCATTTTGTCACATCTACTTAAATACACCTTCAACTAGATCAATCAACATCCTTTGACCTCATTTTCATCATCCTTGCATAAAGCCCTAATAATGACTCATTATAATCCTTGAGTTTCTGCCTGAAAACACCTTCTTTAAGTCATTTTAAGGACCAACACTCCCTAGCCTCCTACTGGATAGCATTGACAACCAGGTTGCTCCACTGTGAACTGCATTGATCACCTACAAGTTTCTCCACTATGCACTTGCATTGGTTCTAGAAATTCAGGAAAAAGAGAGAGAATCCTGAAGCCTCTTATTCTAGAAGTTTCTAGGATATTTTGTAACCATTTACCTCAGAAAATAGTCTCTAATCCTATCCTATCCTACTTTATAGTTTTCATCCCTTATCCCTTGATCTCATCCTCCCATCAAGAGCGGATCTCAATCCCTAATTAGTAAAAGGATAAGAATTCATGAACTACCTCATTCACCTATATATTTACTACCATCTAGAGGTAAGGGATTGGATTTTGTACAATGATTATACCCTTATGTTTCTGATGTGAGACATATATTTTCATGCATTAGGGTGAATATAGGTGCACTTTATGACAAGGAAAGGATATGTCAACTTGGAGGATCTCTTTTACAGGATCAACACCTATTTTTGGTTGTAAATTAGTCCATTTCTATTAATGCAAAGAGTTCTTTTTTTCCTATTTATGATGTTATGGTTTCATAAGTTTCAATACCATGTTGGTCTATTGAATAAAGTGATTAGATGTTGCTACATAGATTCCGTGGATCCTTGGCTTGTGTTATCTGACTCTGCAGGTTCAAATAATAACACTTGGAGCTAGGATTGGAGCATTCAAGCCAAAGAAGGAGTGAAGCATATAATAAATTCCAAGTAGCCTTCATCCCGTTATCTATTTGATTTAAGGAGAACATTAATGCTTTTGCCTTTCTTTTGTTCTAGGTCAATTCATCAGGCTTAGGGAAGATACTTTTGTCCATAGTCATAGATTCTGCATAACATCTATGCCAAGATTTTGGAAGGCCTAGAAGAGTTAGGCTTACCAAATCAACTTCTACAATATTCTCCCCAACCCCTCCAATATCTTGAACTTGAGTGAATCTTATCAGGTGTTGGACCACATATTCATTCTTCTACATCTTAATGTTTTGAAGTTTGTCTTTTAGGCCAATTTTCTATTATCATTGCTACTTTTGTATAACTCACTTAGTGCCTTCCACATAGAAAATTGTGTTTATTTTCCATCGATATTTGAGACCACATGGTTTCTCACACCTTCTAGAATAATTCTGATAGCCTTTGCAACATCCTTCTTTCATTGGACCAATTGTTCACATCATACTACTGGGGTTTCACAATGTTAGTCTTAACATATTCTAACACACCATTATCATCAAGCATTGCTTCCATTCGACCCTTCCAGATTATGAATTTCGAGCTACCCTCTTGGGCATACCCCAATATCATTCCATTGAAAGACATTCTCATGAATATGGAGAAAAACTACTACACATCAGTTGAAAATTCGAAATTTATGAGGGACAAATTTGAAATAGTGGTTCTAATGTGATTTTAGCGGTTCAATACCATGTAGAAATTTGATAGAAATTGCAACTTCTCAAGAAATTGAATTGAAACTAGGAGACACAGATTCTACTCTACTAATTTATGGAATGGAAATCATAGTTTAGAACAACATGTATATACATGCAATAATAGAAACAAAAATAATCAATTATTTATAGGGAAAACAACTGCAAAAAAACCCTTCTAATATTTTGCATTAATCCGTTGAATAAAGAAAATACTACGGTTTCATGTTCCAACTTTGAGCACCACCTGCAAAACCAAAATTGTTCTCTTTGCTGAATGTGTACCTCTGGAAAACACTTAGCCACTTTCTGCCTTCTCTAGTGTCCTATTTCCTTGTGCAATTCAGAGTTAATTTGAGCTCCTAAAAGCTAGGGAAGTCCCTATTTCCTTGCACAATTACCAAGGAATTGATCTCCTTAATGCATGCAAAAGTCCTCCACTCTAGCTAGGAAATTTGAATTCTATGCATATCTGGGCTATTTTGGGTTTATTGATTAGTTAACTGAAAAATATATGAGTTAGAATGTTGTCTCCCTACACAACTAAACTTCAACTGACTATGTTAATTGTTAGAGGTTAGTTAAATGAGTACACCAAAAAATAATTAAACTAGATTGCTAAAATTTCATAGTACACACATGCATGACTGAACTCCAAACCCACTAACTTGATTTTTTTGATCTAACTGAGTGATAAGGTCCATGTCACACTAGTTAATTGCCTCGAAGATGTCCTGTTGATGTGGAAATTTTATTTACACAGTTTGACTAAGGCTAAAGTCAAATTGAGCCCTTC
This sequence comes from Pinus taeda, assembly GCA_000404065.3. Lineage (NCBI taxonomy): Eukaryota > Viridiplantae > Streptophyta > Pinopsida > Pinales > Pinaceae > Pinus > Pinus taeda. The sequence continues at coordinate 48,991 of APFE030478520.1, forward strand.
TTTCCACACGTTCTAACAACCATGAGAGTTTGAGTGGTACGGGTGCCTTTGATCTAGGATGTATATGGTTTAAGTGTCTACAAGTAAGGGAAAAGCTATTTCGATTGGTTTTTAGTGAGGAGGTGGAAGTCTGAGGTCCCTATTTTTGTTAAAGGAAATGTAACTAGGTTTGGTATTCATAAATGTACTTTTGATATTTGTACTTATTCAAGAAAATAAATATTATTTCTATAATATATGTCAATGAGTTTCTGTCTCATTGAAATAGGTCTAACACTACTTAAAGTGTTATAGGTGAGTCAAATAGTTAGAAGAAAAGTTTGAAGAGCTTAAGGGAATGTTACACCTTGTATGATTATGTATTAAGGTAAACATAATACCTCCAAGCAAAGTCAAGTATCCTCCAAGCAAAGAAACCATCAAAAGAACCAATGGCACCATCAAAAGCAACTATTGTAGCAAAGAAAATCAAGTCAACCTAAAGTAAGGACATACCTCTATATATAAAGTTTGTCCATTCCCTCAAAAGACAACACACTCCTCTCTGAGATATGTGAAGGAAAAAGGGAAGAAAGAGCAAAGGAAAAGGATCTCCAAGTGCACCAAGGAAGAAGGTTATAAAGCCAAAGTTAAAGAGGTCTGTTCTAGGGTAGCTGCAGTCACATGTGCAAGGAAATGGAGGGTTTTCCCTGCGGCTAGGACAACAAAAATTTATAGTCACCCATAGATCTTTGTTTGGGGTTAAATATAGGCCTACATTGCCTCCTAATTAATCGTAGAAGAAAGACACTCAAGCGAAGGAGAGAAGGGCATACAACACCAAGTGAACCTCCCACACATGCGAGAAACTAAGGCAACATAAAAGCAGTATAGTAATACACCCATATGTCAAGAAGGATCTCGTTTTTTCAAAGAAGAAGTATAATTGAGCAAGGGATAGAAGAGGAACACCACATCTATAAGACTCACTCAAATAAGGTATATCTCTAGAAAATAAACAAAGAATGAAGAAAAAGTGCTAAGGAGAAAAGTCCAAAAAGGAGGAAGCCTATGTGTCGAGGAAAAAGGTGAAGAAAAGAGGACTTGAATTCTGCTTGGAGGATCTTCTTATCAGGTCTAGGCTTGGCATTGATCAATATAAGCTTAAATAAGAGAAATTCATGAAAGGATTTTCCTCTCAAGAGAAGAGAGGTTTTGGCCCTGACAGAGAGCCAACATCTTATGTTATTGTTCTTATGTTTTGGTAGTAGTTTGATGAAGTACACCCACATGCATTAATAATAATAAGAAGAATATTAATATAACAAGAAAAGTAAAAAGACTCCACAAACTATTATCAAGTAACGAAGAATCCTACTATACCTAATTTCCCTAGATTCTTCAACATGGAATCAGAGCTAAGGTGACACATCAAGGAAAGGGCATCTCAAGAACACTAATCAAGGAAGGACATCTATAAGGTTGAAGCATCAAGACTAGAAGTCTCAATCACTTCAAGGAAAAGAAGGTCTACAATCCATCATTCATCAAGGAAGTCTACAAAGCTAGAAGAAGAGTCTTACATAAACACCCCTACAAATAAGAGTAGATCAAAGCAGGACCTACATAAAGCTACAAGTCATGAAGAAAATCTCATCATCAAGAAAGCCCACTCGGAGAAGGCAACATGAAGAACATCAAGATCCAAGAAATACAAGCCATCAAGTCTTCAAGGAGGAAGAAATCCATTACATCTCAAAATCTATCAAGTAAGTATATGTCCCCTTCTGAATATACATCAATGTATTTTTGTAAGGAAAGCAAGAAATTGGTAGGTACCAATAACTTTCTTGCATGGAAGAAGAGGACTGATTTACTTCTCAAGGAGAATGAACTCCTAAAACACATCAAAGGGAATGTTACTATTCCTGCTAAGGAAAAAACTCAAGCCTTAGCTAAGTATAATAAGGATGAGACAAGAGCACAAAGGATTATAATAGAATCAATCAAAGACTCTCTCATTCCTGATGTCTCCAAATTTGAAACATCAAAATAAATTTATGATAAGCTAGTAGAGCTATTCTCGGTATCCACAACTAGAGAAGTAATATCTATGATGAATGAATCGTACAATATGAAGATAACAAAGGAAAGAATAGCTCCTGACTTCATGAAAATATTTGAAATGAGAGATCAACTTCAATAGCTTGGGGAAGTCATGTATGATAGAGAAATGACACTTGTAGTACTCAATGCTCTACCTTAGGATTGGGGCAACTACACATCAATTAGATATGGCAAGAAGGAAGCAACCACACTCAATGAAATGTGGGCTCTATGCAAGGCAAAAGAAGCCAGAATTAAAGAAAAAGAAGATGTGGGATCAAAGGAGCTAGCATTTGTGGAGCTATAAAAAGGGTCTCTTTCACCTCTAGTTACCTCACATTAATATATCAATCTGGGAATGTTTTGTTATTTCAAAGAGTATCTCAGTCTGAGGCTCAGCACTTGTCAGAGTAATGCTTGTAGTACAACTGTTTTAAAGCTACAAAAGTAAGTGATACATGTCTACAACTTAACTACTTCAGAAGACTAAATCACACACTCAAATATGAAGCAACACATCAGTCAAGGGTTCGGTAGCAATAACCCATCCCTTTAGAAACTGTTGGAAAAGAAATCGGAGAACAAATCGGGGGTCTGGGAGCTTGGTAGCAGATGTTGGTGCTCACTACAGCCTGAGATCGTCCTTATCAAATAATAAATGAAATGGCATGTAAAGAAAAAAGAAATAGAACAGCAACCTTAAAATGGAACAACAACTGAAAATGGAACATCAATTGAAAATGGAACAACAATTCGAAATGGAACAGCAATTGAAAATGGAATAACATCTCAAAATGGAACAACAATTGAAAATGGAACAGCAATTCGAAATGGAACAACAATTGAAAATGGAACGTCAACTCGAAATGGAACAACACTAAGGAAATGAGCAGTAACTAAGTTCAACAAGCTGTGAATCTATTTAATCATACCAATCCAAACATCAATCCTTCATTCTTAAAGATGTACGCACACTACAGAACAATATTTCCTATGGATCCAAGATGGAATAACACTGAAAACCATATAAACACAACATGCTTAATCTGATTCTGTTATTGCTCTAAGTAAAAGCATACGATTGCATCTCAAGATGAAAACGATAATATTCAAGGATTCAATAATCATATGAAATCAGAACTTCCAAGATATATTCTGTGATGCTAAGGCACAATCGCATAACACAAAAACTCTGTAATGGAATGACAGTATCCTGTAGATATTACCCGCATTATACCAACACGTAAAGGAATAGTAACATGATGCAACGTCAATACAATACTTTTGTTTGCAGGATTATTAAATGGGTTAAACACAACAGAGCAGGTAACATAAACTTTATAAAACACGACAGATTACCAGATCACATCGATAAGCAAACCACACAGAAACCATGCTTAATGGTACAAGAGCAAGTGTCCTCCAGGGTCGGGCCCTTAACCTACAGGGGTACACCATTTAAGGTTGATCCAGGCTCAAAGATAAAAGAGTAACCATGTCTGTATTAATGCATGAAGTCAAATTACAGTAACGCAAGTCTTAACAGAACATAATGATCATAGTCTTGATCTTTTTAAAAGAAATTACATAAAGGCATCCCCCCTTGGCTAACAATGCCATCCCTTATATAAGGATGATGACGGAGATATCTAGATGCAAAAATAGATAAAACAACAATCAGATTCGCAGAATCGTTAATCTTGAGTTACTTCTTCTCTTTTTTGCGTCGAGCTGTTATCTCCACTACATTTCTTGGGTTGGTCCATTTTGATTTGGTTTGCATGCGGTCTCCCGTCGAAGGGGCAGCAATTACTTCATCTTTGTCTTTTCCTTTAGGATGGCCACTTTTCGTTTTTCCTCCCTCCTGTACATGGAAACGACAATTGTCGGCGTTCTATATTAATTCCTCATGTTTCACTATAATTCTTTATTATTTCCTAAGTTCACAATGCAAAAAGGCTTAGAAGTCCTAATGAAAAGATACTGAAATAACCATCAAAACATACCTTCTTTGATACCCCACACACACCCCATCTTACCCTTTTTCATGGCATCATGAAAACGTTATAGTTGACATGCAAGGCAGTGAGTGAGTAGGCTAGAGATGGAATCTCATGTGAGGGCCTATAGCCATGATGCGAGACTAAATGATCAAAGAAATGGCCTGTCTGTCCCTCAGGAATTTCATACAGGGCTTGGTATCTAGGTGCAGGATGCCAAATGATTGGACTTTGGAACCTATATCCTGACCAGGATGGCCCTATCCTCAAAACAATTTCGCCATAGAGGGGAACACGATTGGAAGCAAGTTTAAAGTTCTCATATTTAAATGGTTCTTTGAGCTGGATATTCGGATTAGATATTTGATATTGAAATTTAGCTGCATCAATGGCAGGGTCTTTAATAGAGGAAAAATATTCAAGTCCCTTCCGAATGAGTGCCTCATGCATGGGTTCTAATGCTTCAATTACTTCTGGAGCCTTCATGAGATTTCTATGTCTCCTCCATAACTGTGTTGGGTCCCTAGGCTCAGCTCTTACCCATAGATCTAATCCGTTTTCTTGTATTTGAAAAGTGTTATAGGCTTTGAGCCATTTAATTTGATTGACTTCAAATGAGATAAATGCTTGCAATTGAATGTCCCCAAAAAAAGGGCCAGGGTTCAGTTCGGTCTCTTGTTCTAGTACAAGATTATGTAAGTAAAATTCACACAATAATCTTTGCACTTTTACCCCGTAATGTTTACAACAATTTATGAAATCATCTATAGTGTTAATTTGTATGGGAGAACCTACTTTAACAGCCTTTATTTTCAATTGTAAATACCTTTCCATTAAAAATAGGGCATAGTTCTTAGCAAGGGCTCTACATGCTAGGACGTCATTGTATAGAGAACACGAGGTATCCACATGTTTGATAACTACATCTAATCTACGACTTACCTTTGCAACTTTCTCTTGTTCCTTCTGCCATCCTTCGAAGGCCTGTCTTTCAGATAAGTTGACGCTCCTTAGCTGCTGCTGTAATTCTTCATATTTTTCTCAGGGGACCATTTTCTCCTTAAGATTTTCCGCTTCTTGCTGGGCCTAATTCAAACCTTTCTAAAGGGTTATCGTTTTCGGATCCTTTTTCCATGCAGTCGTGGAGGCTGGGAGTTTTACCTGAACTTTCTTATTGCGCTGCTTCGAGTTCAGGACCCTTATTACTCTCGAAGGTGGTGCCTCCATCTGAACTATCTTATCATCCTTTTCTATTTTAACATGGACATCAGCCCATTGCTGTTCCTTTTCAATTGGAACAACAGTCTGCCTTTCAACTTCATTTGGAATAGGAGGTTGGATTTTGTCAGGGTTTTGAGCAGTAGGATGGATTCTAGTCCTCCGCCTCTTGCCCTTAAGGGATTTTACTGGTGTGGTCGACCCTTTTCTTCCTAAAGTCCCTTTTACCCTTTGCCTCACCTTTAGAATCCTAATCTGCTGGTGAAGCTGGACTATTATGTTCAATAATCTCTATTGTTCCTTTCGTAATTCCCTTATTTCTGCCATTTCTTCAGAAGGAGCAGCAGGGTGTATACTGTGGTTGGGACTGTGGCTATCTTCTTGATTTTCTTCCTGGGGTGACTGTTTCGAGGTAAGAACCTTAATTGGCTCTATTATTTCTTGGGCTGATTCTTCTTCTGCCCTTATTTCCTCTAGACTTTCTTCTGGTGCCTTCTGATTAGGAACGGGCTGTTCCTGCTTGGCATTTTTTGACATCTTCTCATCATGAATGGATGTATTTTCTACTTCTGCCTCTTCTACATGTGATTCTTCGGGTGCATCTTTCTCCTGGGGTTTCTCTCGGGCATGGAGGTCTAATGGACTCATGGGTTGGCCATAATCACCCATATTGGCCAAAACTTTGGCCAATTCATCTTCCTCTAATGGGTCTTGTAATGGGCTATCTTCCTGCTGTTCCATTCCTTCCTCCTGCTTGGACTGCTCGGCTTTTTTTCCCTCATCTCCTTCCTCTTCAGATTGCTCATCTTTTTCTTCTTCTCCTTCTACAGATTGCTCTGCCTCTTCTTCTTCTCTTTCTTCTTCTGCTTCTGCCTCTGCAGACTGCTCTGCTTCTTCGTCCTGTACTTTTGTTTCCTTGTCCTCGCTTGGGGTTTGCTCATCTTCGATTTCTACTATCTGGCTAGTGCCTTCCTGGGGCCTCTCTAGCCCCCCTTGTAGCCATGCGAGCCGGGCCGATTTTCTGCGTTTTTCTGGTTGTTCGGGTGTGCTGGTGACATGTTTCCTTTTTCAGATTTCTTATGTTTTTCAGGTTGCTCAGGTGTGCAAGTGTCCTGCTTCCTTTTTTCTGGACATTGGGGTGTGCTAGTGAATTGTTTTCGTTTTTTCGGACGTTCGGGTATGGCCAACCCTCCATTGACGATGGTAATTAGTTCTTCCCAGCTGCTCTATTGCTAGGTCAGACTATGGTTAACTATCAACCGAATTAATCTGTGGTGGCTGACGACTGACTCTACGTGCTGTGCTCTTTTCATGCTTCGTGCAATGTCATGAAGTAGTGAATTCAACAATTCAGGTAAATTCACAGAACATTTTTGTTTTAGAATAGCTAGGAGTTTAAGATGTCATGGTCTTACCACGTATTTTCTGCCTTCACAGGTGATGTAGCTTTGGATGATTTTTTCTAATTCTGCCCACGGCTCTCCTAGTGTTGCTGGCAGCACCCTCTTTCCTCGAATTGTCAAGATCTGGCCCTCATCCTGAAAGATTTCTAAAATCTTCTGTAGCCTTTCCTTCTTTATTGTCCATACTGGTCCAATGGCTGGTAGTCCCGAGACTTCCGCAATTATGTCATTGGTGACTGCTATCCATTTTCCTCTTACTGTGGAGTAGTCCTCTTGTAAATTCTGTAAAAATTCAATCGCTACTGTTTCATTGGACTCCTTCAGGCGGTTAAGATAGGTCAGCCATCCTGCTCTTTCCAGGATTTCTCGGGCTGCAGCCGAAACAGTTAGCACTTGCGGTTCTCTGCGAACTGACCTCCCCCCCATAGTTTCACTGCAAATTCTCAAAGGAACGACAGCTATTTGTTGAAACACAGAGAAGTTGATGGCATAACACTCATTCAAATTCTCATGCTACGGCGTATGCAGTGGAAATGGCTTGAACAACAACTCATGTAGAAAGAACAAACAAAAGAAGAAAAATAGAAAGAGATAATACCGTTGAGCCGTGTTATACCCGAGTACTCATTCTCCCAAATGGAGAGCTGACACATGTTCTGGGGAATGATGAGGTTAACCTCCCCCCCTGCAATGTGATAGGCTATCCTAGCCGTCAAATAAAGGAGCAATGCCTGTTCTATAGCAAGGTCTTTAAGGAACAATGTATGGCAATATTCCATGCCTACAAAAAAACATCTTATTACTGAAATCGAGGTATAAGGCTGCGTCGCTTTAATACGTAAGAGACTGCGGTGACTTGATGGAAGTTCGGGGATAAGAAATTTGCCGTAAATAGAGAGTCTCATGCGGTCATTGTCATTGGTTCTGTAATGATTGGTGATAATATATAATCATGCGTTATATGGTTGGGGTAATATCATATAATTTATTACCACGATATAGGAAACAAAATGATGCAATCCACTTACCTATTGGTGTAAATAATGCGACTCCAATACCATTAATAGAGCTCTGATGCCGGAAAGTGTCCATAACCTTGGCAGAGTTGTTTGTTTCACCCCTGGAACCATAGTCCTTTGTGTATGTTAGGAAACGTTTGTGCAATATCAAAATGTAGGCCATTATGCTGGCTTGGTGACCAGTTAGCCATAATGCCATTCACGAGGAAGGAGCGAATAGTGGGTAGGCCGGCTCATGATGAGACCTCCTATTCCAAAGGTTGTTTGTTTAATATACCTTTTGGACCATTTCCCTGGTGTGGTGGCCATAGTGGGAATGCCACTTCGCTTCTATCTAGATGATCATGGTAGGCCAACTCATAATGAAACTTCCTATCTTGCAATTTGACAATTTTAGAAACCATGTTTTGCTCCCTTTTTCTTGTTTTTCATAAAGTGCCTTTCCCGTTCATACATAAAGGGTGGTTCAACACTCCTTAAGAGTAGGAATGGTGGAAGAAGTCTTAATATCCCAATAGGAAGGTATAGATACTTTGCTTTTATTGTTGGATGATAATCAAAGAGGATTAAAAAGGAACTATCATGATATAGATAACCAATCAGAACAAAATTAGTAGAGCAATGGCAGCAAAAGATGATGAATAAGCATGTCTTTCCTTGTGTCTTCTCAGCAATTCAGGGAAGTTTCTTATAAAGATAGTGATTTATGATTGACTGATTTCCATATGTTGTGTTTTTGTTCCTATTACATAAGTGCATAGCCGTATTCAAAAAGACCTTGAAAGAACATTAGCAATCAGCATCCTCGATTTAGAATAGCAAAAGGAACAAGCTATTTCACAAGGAGAGAAAAATCCTCCAAGTGGTGTTTATTTTGAGGAAGGGCACAACAACAGTTCACAAATGCTATCCCTTTGGAGAAAGGAACAACAGAAATCAACAGTGCTGTTCCTTTTGAAAAAGGAACAACAAAAACAAAAGTGTTGTTCATTTGGAAAAGGAACAACAAAAACACACAAGTGTCGTTCCTTTGGAAAAAGGAACAACAGAAAAACAAAAGTGTTGTTCCTTTTTGGAAAAGGAACAATAGAAAACAAAGGTGTTGTTCCTTTTGGAAAAGGAACAACAGAAAACAAAAGTGTTGTTCCTTTTGGAAAAGGAACAACAGAAGCACACAAATGTTGTTCCTTTGGAAAAAGGAACAGCAGAAATCAAAAGTGTTGTTCCTTTTGGAAAATGAATAGCAGACAACAAAAGTGTTGTTCCTTTTGGAAAAGGAACAACAAAAAACCAAAGTGTTGTTCCTTTTGAAAAAGGAACAGCAGAAAGAAAAAGTGTTGTTGCTTTTGGAAAAGGAACAACAGAAAACAAAAGTCCTGTCCTTTTTGAAAAAGGAACAGCAGAAGAAACAAAACTTGTTGCAAAGATATGTACAAAAGTAATTCAAAAAGTTATGTACAGATTGTAAAGAAAAGTAAATTTCTTAGTGAATTATAGGTGAGGAAGACTTGTCTTCCTCCCCTAAGATCTCCATATCTAAATCTTGGCGTAGCTGTTGGCAGAAGGACTCCCGAGTAAGTGGTTTGCGATAGAGACAGACTCGATGGCCATTTGCCTTAAAGGCATATCCAGAACCATCAATAGTAATCAGGGTAAGGGTACCATTGTCAAGTACTTTCTGGATTTCATATGGTCCCAGCCAACGAGTCTGGAGTTTCCTGGGGAAGTCCTGAAACCTGGAGACATATAAAAGAGCCCAGTCTCCTTCATGGAAGACTTTATTTTTAATGTGATCATCATGCCATTTAGCTCTCTGCTGTTGTATCAGGGCAGTGTGTTGAAGTGCAGAGAGCCTAATTTCATCCAGCTCATTGATCTATTGTAGTCGATTAGTCTATGCCTCAGTTAGGTCTAAACCAACTTCTTGTGTTGTTCGTAATGTCTGGATTTCGAATTCTATAGGAAAAATAGGTTGTTTTCCAAACATTAGCTGATAAGGCGAGTAACCAGTGGTGCTTCTCCATGTTGTTCTATAAGCCCACAGTGCTTCAGGTAGTCTGGCAGCCCAATCACGTCTATGTGATGCAACAGTTTTTGTTAAAATTGTTTCTATTACTTTATTGTTGCTTTCTACTTGCCCATTTGCATGTGGGTGATATGGAGCAGTAATTTTATGCTGGACATGATAGTTGTTGAGTGTTGCAGCTATTCTTTTCCCAGCAAACTGTGGTCCACCATCTGTAATTATCTCTCTTGGAAGGTCATACCGTACAAATAGATGGAATAGGAACTGTATAACAGATTCTTCTGTGGCTCTTGGCAATGCCTCTGCTTCAACCAACTTGGTGACGTATGCTGTTACCACCACAATGTATGTTTTCTGGTTTGATGGTGGGTTGATTGGTCCCACGAAATCAAGAGCCCATCGCTCAAATGGTTCGATGACTAGCTGTGGTTTCAAAGGCATCTCATCCGACTGACTAGGGCGTCCCGCTCTCTGGCAACTGTCACATGCTTGGACAAATTTATTTGCATCTTTGAAAATTGTGGGCCAATAATACCCTGTTTGTAATACTTTATGTCCAGTCCTGCGATCAGCGAAATGTCCACCACATGGTTGGTCATGGCAGGCTTTCAATATGTCAAAAATTTCATCCTCTCGAACGCATCTCATGATATGCATGTCTGCCCCTGTGTGAAACAAATAACCCCTAATCCAGGGAAATCTAGTACTTTGCTAAACAATCTGTTTTCGCTCATTAGGGGTTAGATGCTTTGGTAACTTACCTACTGCTAGGTAATTGGCAACATCAACATACCAGGGTGTTTGAAAAACAACATCAAATAGATGCTCATCTGGAAATTGATCTTCAACTGTTGCTACATCAACTGGCTTTGGCATTCTTGAGAGGAAATCGGCTACGGGGTTTTCTCTCCCAGGTCGATCCTTGATTGTAATATCGAATTCCTGCAATAAAATCAACCATCTAGTTATTCTGCCATTTGTGATAGGCTTGTTTGCTAAATATTTTATAGCAGAATGATCTGTGTACAAGATAACAGGATATCCAGTAATATAATGTCTGAATTTATTAACAGTATGTATAACGGCTAGAAATTCTTTTTCAGCGACAGGTTAGTTTAATTCAGCAGGGGATAGATTTTTGTTAATGTAATAAATTGCTTATGGTTTTCTATTCTTCTCCTATCCAAGGACTGCTCCAATGGCTATGTCTGAGGCATCAGATGATATCTGGAATGGAAAATCCCAATTTGGTCCTCGAAGGACTGGGGCTATAGATACGAGCTTCTTCAGATCCTTGAAGGTACGTTCACATTTCTCTGTCCAAAGAAAATCGACGTTACCAGTTAGTGCATACAAGGGTGAAGCAATACGTGAATAATGTTCTATAAACCTTCTGTAGTAACCAAAGAATCCAAGAAAGCTACGTACCTCTGTTTGAGTGGTAGGAGTAGGAATGAGCAAAAGTATTTGGATTTTGGCTGGATCTACCTGAATGCCAGCTGCTGAAATGTAGTGTCCTAAAATAAGTCCTTCCGTCATCATCATATAACATTTTTCATGGCTTAAACAAACCCTGGTAGCAATGCAACGTTGTAGGACTTTTTCTAGTGTATCCAGTGCTGGATCAAACTCATCTTCGTATGGAGTAAAGTCGTCCATATATACTTCCAGTCCCTCATTTATTAGGTCTGCAAAAATGCTAAGGATAGCCCTTGGAATGTGGCAGGGGCATTGCATAGGCCAAAAGGTAAAACTCGGTAGGCGAATGTTCCCCAGGGACAAGTAAAAGTAATTTTGTCCTGATCTCTAGGGGCAGTCTATATTTGGTTATACCCACTGAAGCCATCAAGGAAAGAAAAGAATTTCTTCCCTGCCAAAGTGTCTAATACTTAGTCGATGAATGGGAGAGGAAAGTGATCTTTTTGTGTTGCTTTATTTATCTCCCTGTAGTCCACGCAGATTTTCAACTTCCCATTCTTTTTTGGTACAACCACAAGCGGGGAGACCCATTTACTATCAGAGATAGGATAGATAAAGTTAACATCTAAAAGTTTTTGAAGCTCGGCTTTTACTACTTCTTTTAGATGAGGATTTAATCTTCTCTAAGGCTACCTAACAGATCTTGCATCATTTTCTATGTAAATGTGGTGTGTACATAATTGGGGGTCAATTCCTTTCATATCATGGTAATCCCATGCAAATGCTTCTTTATATTTCCTTAGCATATGGATGAGTTTTGTTTCTTGTTCGGATGTGAGGTTGGCGTTAATGTTTAATATTTTTCCAGGTTCAATTTCCACAGTTTTGCTATGTGCAACAGAAGTGACAGGAATTGTGTGATCATGTGTATCTTTCAGAGGGTCTTCTTCTAATTCGTTATCAGATGCTGCTTTTATCATATGACATTGGGTACGAGATGTGAGTTTAGTTTGACTAATGAAATTACTGATGGCATCATCTTCTGTTTGGTTTTTGAACTCAAGTGCTTCTTGTATAGTTAATGGAGATCTAATGTTATCAGTAAGATATGATATAGGGTGCCTGTTAGTTTTAACTATTGCGACACTTGGCTGCGCTGGGGGATATAGTACTAAATTATTGATATCCGCCCCCTTAGTTATGATCATGTTCCCTTACAGAATGTCAATATAGGCATCAACAGTAGTGAGCCAAGGTCTTCCTAAGATCAATGGATGTCCATCAAGTCGGGTTTTAGGATTTATTATCAGAAAATCGGTTGGATATTCCCAGGAGTCAACCGAGACCATGACATCATGTAGTATGCCTTCCGGCCTAACCACAAATCGGTCAGCCAATTCTAACAAAGTGGAGGTGGGTTCTACAGATGTAATGCCTAGCTTTTGGCAAGTAGTGGTTAAGATATTGATTGCAGCTCCAAGATCAACTAAGGCATTGGGCAAGGTTTGATCATAAATTTGGACAGTTACTATTGGGTTTCCTGGGTCTTCATACTTAATGGGTGTTTCCTTTCCTGATAATAAGTCAGATAAAGTGCCGACTACTTGAACTCTTGGATTATTTATTATATTCCTCTTTGGTCTTTTTATGCACAATTCTTTAATAGTTTTTGCGTATATCGGGATGTCTTAAATGGCTTGGAGGAATGGAATTTTTATGTACAAATTTTGCAATTCTCCCAGAATGTCAAAATCAGGCTGTTGTATAGGTCGAGGTATGACTAATCGTTATGGGAACGGGGGAGAGGATGTGGTTGCTTGATTATGAGTTTGTTGTCTATTCACATCCTCTTCACGTGACAGATGTTCTCTAGGTAACTGATCTTCAATCTGAATTGTTTTATTTCCCTCAGTTTGAATAATACGCCCAGATCTTAGCTGAAGATCATTACACTCCCTCAGATTGGGTCCTTCTTCTGGTGTTTTTAGAATTTGGAGAGATTGGACCGGTCTGTTATTTGGATTGGGGTTGGTTTGGGCTGGGAGTTGCGGTCTCATATTATATTGGGGATTTTGTTGTAAGGATGGCAGTGTAGGTTGAGGGAGAGGGATATTTCCTATTGGTTGATGCGTTGGTCTCTGCCAATTAGTCTGCCAGGCTGAGCTTTGTGAAGTAGGGGGAGTCCATTGTGGTGGGTATGGGTTGTTTTGCCAGTATGGTGGGGGATAAGGAAGATTCGACCAACCAGATTGGCTCGTCTAATTCAGCCACGGGTTCGCAGAAGGATATGACTGTGGTGACCAGTTTGGAAATGGAGGCTGAAATTGACTTTGCCATGTATTATACTGTTGAGCATTATACTGCAGATACTGAAAAGAAGAAGCTGGGTCTGAAAACATACCATTTTGTCATGGCTACCACTGACGGCGTTGGTAGAGTAAATATACTGCTTCTGGCTCTTCTTCTGCCTCCTTATATACTGCTTTCAGTACAGGTAGTGAGGGACAATTTTTCGTAGAGTGATCCCTTGTACATATGGCGCATGTTTGGACTGCATCTAGTGGACACTCCTTATGGCTATGCTTCTTCCTACACCTGCGGCAGAAGATTGCCAAATTTTGTTCTGCCTCCATTTGCTTTTGCTTGGCCTGCAAAACGTCCAATTATGTAGTCAGTGTTCCTAGTATATCAGTTTTAAAATTTTCAAATAAATTTCCAACTTCCACACGCGTTACTCCTTCTGATGGGATTTTATTTTCTCTTACAAACCGATCATGTTCCGCTGGTTTGATTCGTGTACTGCCTCTCGACCTCCTGATGCATAGGTCAATTATGTCAGCAAAACTTTCCTGATAAATATCCCCTTTCCCCATAATGTTTAATGTTTCGATCCATTGTTCTTTCATTACCCTTATTAATGCTGTTTTCAACACATTATCGGGCAAAGGCAGTGATGCATAGGGAGATCTTTGTAGATTATACCGGAAACATTCCACATACTCTTCTAATGTTTCGTTTGGTCTAGCTATCTGTTTGGTCAATTTAGTGTTGTCTAAATTGCTATCATAAATTGTCAACCCGGGGCTCGTAAGCTGATGAAGTGAAGTGTACAATATATACTTAAGCAGCCTTTCCTAATTCTTTTTGTCGTTTTTAGTTTATGTTTGGCTTATCTTCCTGATGTGATGTGATGAAGTTATAAACAAGTCAGTGAATGTGTGTGTATGTGGTGATTTCTAAAATGCTTCTTAGATTTAAAAGAGAAAAACTTGAGCAATAACTTGAAATGGAATTAAAGCTTTGAATGAAAGTAAAGCATCAAACAAAAAGACCAATGGCACTAGTCCAATACCTTTACTGCTGATAAGAATGAAAATGACATCTATATTAACTCAACTGAAAGCAAGAACACTACTCTAACTTTTCTATTGAATCTAAAGCAATGCAAAAATTAAGTGACAAATCACACTACTTAATTCTCTCTTAACATTCTGCCTTTAGCTGAATTGGTCATGTAAAAAGAGTTAGGAGTGAATTAGCAATATGAGTCTAAAACTAAATAAACCAAGCTGCAATTAAATGATGTTTTGGTCCCATAAAAGTTAGTGAATTATGATAAATAGAACCATTAAGAGATTAGAAACTTGACAAGACTTGATAAAGTAAACTAAGTAAGGAACTAACTAAGCAAGGAAACTACTAAAAATTAAAGCGAAAGTCAGCAGTTTAGATAAGACAACTTCAGATGCCACTAGTGTTAAAAAGAAGTAAAAGCACACTGTCCCGGGCTCCTAATCAAAGCTGTAAAAACACACTGACCAGTCATGAAAAGTACAGAAATGTAAAGCAGCATAATTCAAAACTATACATTAATATACATGATCCATTAAAGAAAAAGAAATGCAGGAAAGTAAATTCAAAGGCTACTGTACAATGGTTGTAGCAGACAGGGGCCCTCCATCCACTTCAACCAATTAAAAGATCAGCTACGTGGATAGAAATAGAACTGTCTTCTTTGAATTAAATCAACTCATAATAAACATAGTGGAGAGCGTAAATGCTTTATAAAAGAGTCTTTAAACAAAGTTTATAGCAGCAAAATATTAACTTAAAAAAAGCTAACTAATCAGCGTGTAGAAACGCTTTATTTATAGCAAGAACATCAACTGTCCTGTGCGTAAACTAAGCTAACTAACAGCTAGGAAAAAGACACGTTCAGCAGCACCGTGCACGGATCTAGGGAACGTCATCATGGTTTAATAAATCCGATGTTGGATTCTTGTCCCCTGCAGTCTTCGTGGCTGAAGAAGAGGCCAGCTGTGACTTACGTGCTCCAACTGAACACGCAGAGCCGTGCCACCATTTGCAACCTTGCCGTTTGACCAGAGCTACCTCCATGTTGACCAGGGGTGTAGACGGCCAATTCGGCTGAGCTGACAGCACACGCACCATGTACATGGTCATACAAACTTGCCCATGTGGCTCTTTTCTCTGAAGGACACCTGGATCATAGCAAACAAGAAAATGGCTGCAGAATCTAGGATCAGCTGCGAATCAAAGACCAGCTGCGGAAATCCTGTATTAGCTGCAGAATTGCAACACTTGAACCAAAAATCTAAACCAACAGTCAATCATTAGCATAATTAGCAAATCATGTTAAAAAGTCCTATAATGCAATGAATTGAACAAGTTGATGAAGGAAA
>APFE030478520.1:76599-92873 GCA_000404065.3 Pinus taeda
TTCATTTCCTGAACCTGCTTCTTCTTGGTGGCAACCAACATATCTAAAAATCAAGTAACATTCCCTTTTTATTATAATTTCAAACTTCCTACCAGCATGCTGGACTTCAGGTTGATCCTTCTGTAATCATGTAAGTCAACTGATTTTCATAATTACAGGATTTTTTTTTGTATACTTTATTTTTTTGTCATTTTGTCATTTTTATTTTTCTTTAATTATTTTTTTAATAATGAAAAGAAGGAATCAAATCATCATCAGGTTGTTGTTACCACCTACCAACTCCTTTTCAAATTGTTGTTGGACTTGCTGCATAAAATGTCCTTTAGTAAGGGGCTGAAAATATACCTTCAATCTATGCCCATTTACTAGGAACACGTAATTCCATCCATCACTAGCTTTAATTTCTACCACTCCATTTTCAAATACTTTGACCACATCATAGGGTCCCATCCAACGTGTGTGGAATTTCCCTTCCAAATATTTGAATCTAGAATTGTAAAGGAGTACCCAATCACCTGGTTGGAATTTCTTTTTCTGAATGGACTTGTCATGCTACTTTTGCATGATTGTTGAACCAAGATGTTATGCTGAACAACATCATATCAGAATTCATCTAACTCATTCAACTATAGAAGATGTTGGTGCTATGCTTCAGAGAGGTCTAGCCCCAATTGGATAGTAGTCCTGAATGTCATAATCTGTAATTCTATCAACAAAAGGACTTGTTTTCCGTACACCAGCTCATATGGTGTGTGCCCTGTGTTGTTTCTCCAAGTAGCTAGGTATGCCCACAATGCTTTCGGTAATTTGTCAGCCCAATCCTTTTTTTGAATATTTACCCTTTTTTTAAGAATGGACTCAATAACCTTATTTGTGGACTCCACTTGACCATTTACTTGTAGGTGATATGGTGTATATTTCCTATTCTGTATCTTGTACTGCTCCATCACACCCTGTACCAGATTAGAAATAAACTGCAGTCAATTGTCAGAAACAATTTCTCTAGGCACATAAAATCTAGTAAAGATTTCAGTAAAAAGAAAATCAACAACAACTCTTTCGGTAGCATAAGAAACAACTTTAGCTTCTACCCATTTTGTAACGAAATCTGTACAAACGAAAACATGTTTTTTATTTAATGATGTTGGATTTATTGGTCCTACGAAATAAATGGCCCATTTTTCAAAAGGCTCAATCATAACCTGAGGACATAAAGGCATTTCATTGGTTTAATTAGGCTAGCCAACCCGCTGACAGTTATCACACTGCTTGACATATTGTTTGGCATTCTTAAACAATGAAGGCCAAAAATAGCCAGCTTGTAACACTTCGTATGCAGTCTACTTATCGACGAAGTGACCCCTCCAAGCTTCATTGTTGGAAGATTTTAAAATATCAGACACTTCTTCCTCTCTTAAACATATACAGATAGTGAGATCTTCTCGAGTGTAAAATAGGTCTCCTTGAATCGAGGAATATGCAACACTTTTCTTTGTGATATTCCACTTTTCACGAGCGGGTAAGTGAGGTGGTATTTTTCCATTGACTAAAGAGCTAGCCATGTCAGCAAACCACCGGGATTTTGTTGACACAACAAAATGATGTTCGTCAAGAAAATCATCATCAATTGGAATTGCTTCACCAGGATTATTTAATCTTCAAAGATAATTTGCTACTACATTCGATTTTCCTGGAATATCAACAATGGTAATATTAAAATCCTATAACAATAATAACCACCTAGTCACCCTATTATGCTCTTATACCAATAGGTGTCATATGCCATGATTGACTTGGTTTAGCTCTAAAATATGTACATACCTTTGCTTGTTTCAAATGTTTTCCATATTTGTAAAAAATCAAAAAATGTAAAGAGGGTATGCCCCAAAAGCAAAATCAAAGGGTAAAAAGAATAAAGAAAAGGTCAAAAAAAAAGAAAGAAAATAAACCCCAAGAAAAAGAAAAAGACCATGAAAGTGAGCATGTCCAAATGCCACTGCTATTTTAATTTTTCAATAAAGATTGTGTGCAAATTGTTACTTATGCCACAATCCATGGTAACCAAATAGTTTAATATTGGTTATTCCATGTTTTGAATTTAATGTTTATAGATATAGAGAATAAAATCTGACCAAATTGTTTAATCTTGGCAGATAAGTAAATAGGTAGAGTGAATAAAAGGAGCTCAACATTTTAATATGAGACCTTGGATGTAAAAAGGATAGATTTAGATAGATTTCCATTGCAAAAGAAAAGAAAAGTCCGATGAGGGTTTGCCAGCTTAAGTGTGCCCTAATAAAGGAGTAAAAATGGTAAAATGTGTAGATAGGGTAAGTAGATGATTAGTTGTAGAATCACGTGTAATGAATGGTTAAGTTAAAAGTGAAAATATTTTTCTTTCATCATTTTGACAAAGTATGGATGACAAGGAAGACATTTACATCATGGAAAAAGTCAAAATAATTAACTTCCTCACTCATTTTTTCCCTAAATTTTACTAATTTCCCATAAGTACTGTTTGGTCAATTTATTGTTGTCTAAATTGCTATCATAAATTGTCAACCCGGGGCTCGTAAGCTGATGAAGTGAAGTGTACAATATATACTTAAGCAGCCTTTCCTAGTTCTTTTTTTCGTTTTTAGTTTATGTCTGACTTATCTTCCTAATGTGATGTGATGAAGTTATAAACAAGTGAGTGAATGTGTGTGTAGGTGGTGATTTCTAAAATGCTTCTTAGATTTAAAAGAGAAAACTTGAACAATAACTTGAAATGGAATTAAATCTTTGAATGAAAGTAAAGCATCAAACAAAAAGACCAATGGCACTAATCCAATACCTTTACTGCTGATAAGAATGAAAATGACATCTATATTAACTCAATTGAAAGCAAGAACACTACTCTAACTTTTCTATTGAATCTAAAGCAATGCAAAAATTAAGTGACAAATCACACTACTTAATTCTCCCTTAACATTCTGCCTTCAGCTAAATTGATCATGTGAAAAGAGTTAGGAGTGAATTAGCAATATGAGTCTAAAACTAAATAAACCAAGCTGCAATTAAATGATGTTTTGGTCCCATAAAAGTTAGTGAATTATGATAAATAGAACCATTAAGAGATTAGCAAGTTGACAAGACTTGATAAAGTAAACTAAGGAACTAACTAAGCAAGGAAACTACTAAAAATCAGAGCGAAATTCAGCAGTTTAGATAAGACAACTTCAGATGCCACTAGTGTTAAAAAGAAGTAAAAGCACACTGTCCCGGGCTCCTAATCAAAGCTGTAAAAACACACTGATCAGTCATGAAAAGTACAAAAATGTAAAGTAGCATAATTCAAAACTGTACATTAATATACATGATCCACTAAAGAAAAAGAAATGCAGGAAAGTAAATTCAAAGGCTACTGTACAATGGTTGTAGCAGGCAGGGGCCCTCCATCCACTTCAACCAATTAAAAGATCAGCTACGCGGATAGAAACAGAAATGTCTTCTTTGAATTAAATCAACTCATAATAAACAAAGTGGAGAGCGTAAACACTTTATAAAAGAGTCTTTAAACAAAGTGTACAGCAGCAAAAGATTAACTTACAAAAAGCTAACTAATCAGCGTGTAGAAACGCTTTATTTATAGCAAGAACATCAACTGTCCTGTGCGTAAACTAAGCTAACTAACAACTAGGAAAAAGACACGTTCAGCAGCATCGTGCACAGATCTAGGGAACGGTCATCATGGTTTAATAAATCCGATGTTGGATTCTTGTCTCCTACAGTCTTCGTGGCTGAAGAAGAGGCCAGCTGTGACTTACGTGCTCCAACTAAACACACAGAGCCGTGTCACCGTTTACAACCTTGCCGTTTGACCAGAGCTACCTCCACGTTGACCAGGGGTGTAGACGGCCAGTTCGGCTGAGCTGACAGCACACGCACCATGTACATGGTCATACAAACTTGCCCATGTGGCTCTTTTCTCTGAAGGACACCTGGATCATAGCAAACAAGAAAATGGCTGCGGAATCTGGGATCAGCTACGAAATCAGAGACTGGCTGCGGAAATCCTGTATTAGCTGCGGAATTGTAGCACTTGAACCAAAAATCTAAACCAACAGTCAATCATTAGCATAATTAGCAAATCATGTTAAAAAGTCCTATAATGCAATGAATTGAACAAGTTGATGAAGGAAATGATGACAAAAGAAGGAAATGAGTAGGAAAAGGCTGTTGGGAGGATGGGTAAATGAGTGCAGTTTTGAGGCTCAACACTATCATCTGGAATATTTCATCTTTTAGTTCTCTAGACCTGCAATAGTCTTGATATTTTTTTAGAAAAGATTCTTTCGTTTGTTCCCAATTATTTATAACCTCACCACCGAATCCCATAAACCATCTTAAAGCAGCCCCTTTCAGGGTAGAGGGAAATAATTTTAGTTTCTGGGGGTCAGTGGTGTAATCATATCCCCTGCATAGTACATCGAATTCAAATAAAAATGCATCCAGGTCTTCTGATGTAAGCCCTTGAAATGTAGGGATATGTTGAACGGGAATTGCTTTCATGGGGGCATTTGCTGCAGAATCCTATGGGGTATTGTAATGTAGAGGTTTGGGTGTTTGGCAGATTTTGAGCCATTGGGTCAAATATATGCCAATAACTTTCTGGAATATCTAGAAGGGTGTTTCTAGGTTGAGAGGGAATGGCTTTGACAATAACAGCTTTAATAGCACTTCCTCTATCTGGGATTTTTGTCTGAGAGGATTGGGTCCCTTCAATAGTAATTTTTGTCGCACTCCCTTTGTCTGGGCTACTCAATGGCTGCGTTATCCTAAGAGGAGATCTCGGTTCCTGAGTTTCCTCTATCTCTCCTTCTCCTTCACAAAGATTACTACAATTCCCTTCCTGCAATTTCTGGAATAGAATTTTCAATTTCTTGAAAGTCCTATTCGTCAGTTTGACTATGCACCTCAGCAAAGGCTACAGATAGTGAACCTGTGGCCTTAAGGGAGCTAGTAGGCTGTTTGGAAGTAACTTTCCTGGGTCCTACTGAGGGCTAAGATTCGACTTTCTTATAGATTTTGTCTATGAAGGTTGATCGACCAAGGGTCACCAACCCCTTATATTTTTTTGGCTTTGGCAAAGGTTTAGAATTTTTCTTTGTCTTTTTCTGCTTAGTCATGCACTCAATTTAACTACTAAATCCTTCTTAAGTAGATAGCAACAAATCTACAGGGAAGCGGGCAAAGGAGCAGGGCTTTTACATGCTCCACTCGTAGGTTCTTACCTTCCGTTTTCAAAACCAAATTCTTCCTAGCAGGTTCGTACACTACTCTGAAAAAACAAATGGCTATACTCTTTCCCCGGCAACGGCGCCAAAATGTGGAGCTATAAAAAGGGTCTCTTTCACCTTTAGTTACCTCGCATTAATATATCAATCTAGGAACGTTTTTTTATTTCAAAGAGTATCTTAGTCTGAGGCTTAGCACTTGTCAGAGTAATGCTTGTAGTACAACTATTTTAAAGCTACCAAAGTAAGTGATACATGTCTACAACTTAACTACTTCAGAAGACTAAATCACACACTCAAATATGAAGCAACACATCAGTCAAGGGTTCGGTAGCAATAACCAATCCCTTTAGAAATTGATGGAAAAGAAATTGGAGAACAGATCGGGGGTCTGGGAGCTTGGTAGTAGATGGCAGTGCTCACTACAGCCTGAGATCATCCTTATCAAATAAGAAACGAAACGACATGTAAAGAAAACAGAAATAGAACAGCAACCTTAAAATGGAACAACAACTGAAAATGGAACAACAATTGAAAATGGAACAACAATTCGAAATGGAACAGCAATTGAAAATGGAACAGCAACTTGAAATGGAACAACACTAAAGAAATGAGCAGTAACTAATTTCAACAAGTTGTGAATCTATTTAATCATACCAATCCAAACATCAATCCTTCATTCTTAAAGATGTACGCACACTACAGAACAGTATTGCCTATGGATCCAAGATGGAATAACACTGAAAACCATATAAACACAATGTGCTTAATCTGATTCCGTTATCGTTCTAAGTAAAAGCATACGATTGCATCTCAATATGAAAACGATAATATTCAAGGATTCAATAATCATATGAAATCAGAACTTCCAAGATATATTCTGTGATGCTAAGGCACAATTGTATAACACAAAAGCTTTGTAATGGAATGACAGTATCCTGTAGAGATTACCTGCATTATACCAAAACTTAAAGGAATGGTAACATGATGCAACGTCAATACAATACTTTTGTTTGCAGGAATATTAAATGGGTTAAACACAATAGAGCAGGTAACATAAACTTTATAAAACACGACAGATTACTAGATCACGTTGATAAGCAAACCACACAGAAACCACGCTTAATGGTACAAGAGAAAGTGTCCTCCAGGGCCGGGCCCTTAGCCTCTAGGGGTACACTTCTTAAGGTTGATCCAGACTCAAAGATAAAAGAGTAACCAAGTCTGTATTAATGCATGAAGTCAAATTACAGTAACGCAAGTCTTAACAGAACATAATGATCATAGTCTTGATCTTTTTAAAAGAAATTACATAAAGGCATCCCCCCTTGGCTAACAATGCCATCCCTTATATAAGGATGATGACAGAGATATCTAGATGCAGAAATAGATAAAACAGTGATCCCTTAGGATCAAGGATCCTGAGGGATTAAAAGAATCGTTAATCCTGAGTTACTTCTTCTCTTTTCTGCGCCAAGTTGTTATCTTTGCTTCCTTTCCTGGGTTGGTCCATTTTGATCTGGTTTGCATGCAGTCTCCCATCGAAGGGGTAGTAGTTACTTCATCTTTGTCTTTTCCTTTAGGATGGCCACTTTTCATTTTTCCTCCCTCCTATACATGGAGACGACAATTGTCAGCGTTCTATATTAATTCCTCATGTTTCGTTATAATTCTTTATTATTTCTTAAGTTCACAATGCAAAAAGGCTTATAAGTCCTAATGAAAAGATACTGAAATAACCATCAAAACATACCTTCTTTGATACTCCACAGCATTTGCTACCATGGCCAAGAGAAAGGGAAAATTTGGAAAATTTGGTCCATGAGGAACAAACAAAAAAGACATGTCGAAAATCCAATGTTTTGGATGCCAAGAATATGGACATTACAAAATGAATTTTCCTAAGCTTAAGAAAGACAACAACAACAAAATAAAGAGGGGATAAGCTCACATAAATCAAGAGGTGAAAGAAGAAGGAAAGAAGCAAAATAAGGAAGATCCATCAGATCTCTACTATGGCAAAGTCAAACTATTTACTTCATGTCTTCTTTCAAGATTTTGTGTAGGATAGGAGCATGTAGGAATAAAATAAAATGGCATGACTAGTAACATCCTCTAGAATATAGAAGCATGAAGTACATAGAATCCTACATACTCATGAAGATGTAGCATTTATAATGAGAATAAAAATACATGGCTAGAAATATCTTCTAGAATATAGGGTCATGGTAGATATAGCTCAAGATATTCACGTAGAAGGAGCATACCTAGTATAGGACCTCATCCATGATGGCATAAAATTGATCATGATTAAGAAATATTAGAAGACCTCCATCATCAAAAGAAAAAGAAACATTTGCAAGATAAGGGTCTTTAAGATCCTATTATGGAATCTTCAAGAAGAAGGTTCATGAACCTAAGCAGATGTTTCATTGGGAATCCCATTCGTGGAATTCAAGGAAAGGATTATATATAGGAAATATAAGATGTAGCTAGAAGGGCCGCACCAAGGACAACCAAATGAAGCTAAGATGATCAAAGTAGAATCAAGATGAGGTATGTATACATCAAATTTTAGTCATGTTATCATTTGTATATTATTGAGTCATGGAATAGTTCTATAACATGATAAAGTATGAAAGAATCTCTTTCACCAAGAGCATGCTCGAAGGCATGTACTATAATACATTGAAGGTTAACAAAATAATATGCTCATATAAGGAGTATAAGGTTGCTGACTACAGAGTAAGAAGAAATGTTGACTAGTCCAGGAAGCAAGCAATGAAAACATGCTCTCACAAGAAGCATAAGATGGTTGACCTGTATATCTAAGAAGAAGCATAAGATGGTTGACCTATTATCTAAGAAGAAGCAAATGAAGAAAGAGATCAAGCATGTCAAGAACACCATGATCACCGAGAATCGCTATTTGACAATATACTTTGAAGATATCTCTCGAAAGAAGGCAAGACAACTCTGACAAAAGAAGGAAGTATCCTTTTCACCTATGAATGCCTTGGAGATATAAAATATGTAGATAAGTGATTCTACTCTACGAAGATTTCATGAAGAATAATCCATCCACGAAACGTAAAACAATGTTGAAGCAATATCAGTATGAACTCATGATGGGATACTAGGTCGAAGCATGTAAACAAGCAAGTACAATACAACATCCATGAGAAGAGTACTTCAAAACATGGAGATATGAAAAAAGAGTAGCCAAATGAAAAGATAACCTGATGCATGGAAAGAAAGACACTTTCCACAAAGGAAGTAATGACATGACAAACGAAGAAAGAAATTAATCGATGGATGGTTCCCTACCAAGAAGAAGTTCAAACAAAAACTTCATGAAATCAAAGAAAGGAAGGAGATCAAGCCACTGAAGTACCCATGAATAAGAATTTGTTGATGAATAAAAGAGTTGCTAGTTCATAGGGAGCTCTGACAAGTCCCTAATCAAGAACCAGATTTGGATCACCCTTGATTACAAAGGAGTGAAATTTGTGTTTTTCCATCTCATGGGTCATGCACTAGACCAGGACTAACAACCATAAGTCTAGATGAAGGCCATGAATGGAAATTTAGACACAAGATAGACACAACATTCTTATCTTCACTTTGATGGGTTGTGTTATATTCTTTCCACAACTAGCCCCATAGTTGTGTTATATTGTGTTAGACCCATGATTTTGTGCATGGTTTTGTGTATGGTTTGCGGACATGGTTTTGGGTGCGATGGTTTTCATTCCAGGGTATTGGATTATTCGACATGTATATATATGTATTGTAACATTGAAAGGAACATAATGAAAAACCAATCTGGTAGTCTCGGTTTTGGGATCCAGGGGAAAATCTCTGTGTATATTTGTTTTATGTGTTATGCTCTTGCCATTGTTTATTTTGTGTTTTTAGAATTCGTATGCAAGTAATTTCTGTACGGGGTTAAAACCTACATTTGGTATCAAAGATGTTTTGAATTCAAGGGGACACCTTTGTTGCTGAGGCATTTCGCTTGGGCCTGTTGTAGAACATGTTCAGTGGGAGATCTTTGGGATCGATTATGGTGGTGAAAGAAGATGGTGAGCAGTGGAAAGACAGAGATCAAGAAATTTAATGGTCAGATTTTTGAGTTGTGGAAACTCAAGATGGAGGATATGTTGGTGGATAAAGATTAGTGGATCACGGTAGATCTAGGTACTATACTAATGGGAGTGTCTGATGATGAATGGAAGAAGTTGGATCGGAAGGCAAAGAGCACAATAATATTGTGTGTCTCAGATTCAGTATTGCTGAATACATCAAGGGAAGCTACGATGAAGGCTTTGTGGGACAAGTTAGGGACTTTGTATGAATCTAAGTCTCTGGTGAATAAATTGTTCCTATAGAAAAAGTTGTATAACCTGAGGATGAAATACGGAGACTCGGTGACAGAGCATCTGAATGCATTTAATACTGTGGTAAGTTAGGTATTATCTGTTGATATTAAAATTTCAGATGAGGATAAGTGCATCAGCTTGTTGTTTTATTTACAAGATTCACGGGATATTCTGGTTATTGCAATAGGTAGCAATGAAATTTCCTTGCAGTTTGATGAAACAGTCTCATCCTTACTGATGAGGATGAGATGGAAAAATATGGAGAGCTAGAATGGTGATGCTTTGTCTGTACAAGGATGATCCCAGAATAGAAACAAAAAAAAGTCATCGAGTAGGAGATCTAAGAGATCTAAATCTTAAGGAAAACCTATAAAGGTGGGTTGGAAATACGGAAAGGAAGGGCACTACAAAAGGGAATGTAAATCTAAAGCTCTTGACAAAGGAAAGGGATATGATGATGCTCCTTTTGCATAAGTGAAAACTGTTAGGTTCCTATACCAATAGGTTTCATTTTTCATGATTGACAGAGGAAGTGCTAAATATGTTCATCCTTGCATGCTACAAAGGTTCCATATTTTGTATACAGACAAAGAAAATTAAAAGAGGGTAGGCCTTAAAAAAATATTCAAAAGGCAAGAATGCCAATTGGTTAGAAAAAATAGTGAAAATGAACCCCAAACCAAAGACCAGGAAAGTGGCCAGTCAAAATGCCACTATTATCTTGTTTGCAAGTTCACCATGTGGAGGTATTGTTGCTTATTACATTTGATGGGTGGCCCAACAGTTCAATCTGGACCATGCCTTGTTTGAATTGATGTTGTAGAATAGAGAAAGAATATATGTCCAAATAGTTCAAGCTTGGCAGATGAGTAGATACGTAGAGAATTTAAGGAGCCCAACTGCTTAATCTGGGCCCTTGGAAGAGATAAGGGTACATTTAGATAGGAGGACAGTCAAAAGAAAAAGAGGACAATCAGGGTTTGCCAGTTCAAGTGCACCCAATCCAAAGGAAGAAAAAATGTTAGGTGTAGTAGGCTGGGTAGGTAGTTTGAGGTTGCAGA
Source organism: Pinus taeda (assembly GCA_000404065.3). Lineage (NCBI taxonomy): Eukaryota > Viridiplantae > Streptophyta > Pinopsida > Pinales > Pinaceae > Pinus > Pinus taeda. The sequence continues at coordinate 87,322 of APFE030478520.1, forward strand.
AACAAGGTTATCATTACTTTTTGTCTTGTCAAGATGGACTCATCTCATTTATGACAGTGGCACCATGGCAGTTGTTTGGTGGTACAACAGCGGAAGCATGACTAATTCCCCTACATTCCCCCAAAGATCACTTACTAACATCCCCTCCATGTTTCATGAAATACCAAGTTGACATCTGAGTTGACTTAGGGAAAAGAAGCCACATTTCTTGTGTAAGTAATCTTCATTACACATTCCATTAATCTTCCCCTACAGTTTCACTCCACAAGGCATACTAACCTGTAACTTTATGATTTAGCTCCCTAAGTTACTTCCCCATCCCTATTTCATAATAAAACTATATAAAACCCCAATAAATACTAAATATCCCACCCCATAGCAATATAGCTATATAATTTAAGCCTCGGGAATATTAAAGTCCATCTGGTACTTTATAACAACCATTCCGCGTCCTAAACCTTGGAATTAATTTGACTTTTGGTTAAATTAATAGTCGTAGCCCCTCCCCCTCGCTCATAACTCTTGCTACTTTACCCTCCATGCTCATTTGTAAAGTTTTGGTTAAATGTTTGAATTAACATTAAACTACACCCCCATGCATAACCACATCAACCGTCACTAATCAAAGTTTTTTAACCCCCCCCCTGCTTACATGTAAATATTACGTCCGAGCGGGTCTTGCGCCTAATTTCATGCCACTCCACTTGCCTCGACCGCCATCCGATTTCCCATGCCACAAATCCAATGGTGGGTGGTCAATTGTAAACCCCGACCTGCCAGATTTTAGCCTCCGGGGGATGGGCGGTTTTGCTGCCATACCCCGGCCACGCGTCATTCTCCCAGCGTGATCGGAGCCCCCCTCCCCAATACCGCCCAAGGCCAAAGGTGGTGCGGGATAATACTAGAAACTGCCCTCTGACCCCTGACATCAGCACCACGTCACCGTGACATCACGTCCGCGTCAGCCCGCCACTGCCCGGTGTCAGTGCCACATCACCCGCTCACGTCATCACCCTGCCAATCTGTCCTCCTCCATGTCATCGTCTGAGTTAGCATCCACGTCATCTCGCTGTACCCATTACCCGCCAAATGACGTCATGCTGACGTCATCTTAAAAAGCACCAAAAGCGCCAAAAAGTGCCAAATTTCATAAAAAACACATGAAACGACCGTTTTTTGTTCATTTTCATTTGTCCATTTGGAGAGCTGTGCACGCCGTTTTACGTCGTTTTACCACCAAAGTTTGAATTCAAGTGATTACGCAGCTGCAGCCTGCAACTCCAACTCCATTGTTCGCCATTGTACTAGCTCGACACCCTCGGCACCATAAAAACCAGGTATTTGCCCAAATTTTACCTGTTTACCCCTATTTTCACCATTTTCTCCATTTCACTAGCTTGAAACTCTGCAAATTCCCAAACTAAAGGCACTCATGCACCTAAGTGCTGCCTAAAATTCAGTAATTAACCCCCTGTTGGAAGAAAACCCTGTGAACCCGCGCCCACTTACAAATTCACTGTAAAAATTTGTTTTAAAGTTCGTTTTGCCGAAAGAATCCTCATACTGCCCGTGCATTGATCCCTTTTACCCAAATTTCCTATGCAAAAGTCCCCCTATTCAGCTCAAAAACATCCATATTCTCTCTGCAGTTTGCCCCCACAGTTTATAAATCCAGTGAATTCATCAAAGACAAGAAAATTCTGCTTGAGCCCTATAAATTTTCCTTTTTATCATAATTGCAGAAAGTGAAGGCCACTACCATAGCTAAACTCAGTCTGTAGCTCCTTGGCAAAGCCTCAGAGGTAGTTCACAGTCTTCAGTAGTTGCACTAATCCTGGTTCTAACTATAAACACAGAAAAAACTTCAAGATGGCCACTCCAATAGCTTTAAACATTGCTCCTATCAATGCACCTAACAAAGAGCTTGAAGCACTTCCTTTAGCTGATAGGGATTACCTCATTCAGGATTTGGTTGGAGATAGAAATCACTTGCAGACCTTCTGTTAGCTGAGAAATAGTTATCTTAGCAATAGTGACATGTATGGCATTTGGGAATCAAATTTTCCTATCTACTTCTTGCCTTCTATAAATATTTTCCCTGAGATAATTCACCTCTGTGCTGAAAGCTATAACCTAACTCAAAGAGTTGTCAAGTCTCCATCTGGGAGCATACTCTTCTACATCACTCCTGATTCCATTAACCAAATGCTAAATTTCAAGTAGACTCAGCTTTTGATCCCTTTTTCTATGAAAACCTGCTGGATGAAGGCCCCAAACTCTCCAGCTCTAAGATTGCTAGAATTACCAAGACATTTATGAGAGAAGACCACCAGCCTACAGAGCCACCTCCTTTCTTATATGTCAATTTCAATGAGGTGGGAAAATTGCTTGTAGATATGATATCCTCTGTGCTAGGTTTCAAAACAAGTGAGCACATTGATGAAACAGTATTGGTCCTATTGCCTTCATACAGCCTTGGAGAGCCCCCTGCTGTCAAGTACAACTATGCCAAGTTCATTGCAAATAAAATCCATGACCAACTAGTAAAGCTGGATAAGGAGGGAGTCTTCAAATACTCATCATATATCTATCATTTTTTCATGTATTATCAATCAGATTGCTTCCAATGTCCCATCAAGAAGTTGGATTCAAAGGGTGAGAGAAGGTCTGTTATCTTTTGGTCATCAGCCTTCCATCAGGTCCAAAACTCTCCTTACTCTTATTGTGAGCTCATTGACCAGTTTGTTTACCCAATCTCCTGTCTCTTGAAAAGAACTCCTCCTCCTAGATTATCGTATGACATGCAAAAGATATTGCAATTATCCAAGAACTACAAAATAGGTGATTGGTATCTCTACCAAAATCACACTGTTATTAGGATCTATGGCTGTGAGCTCTGTCCCTATAGGCTCCCAAGATATGTACCCATGAGATTGTTTGCCTTGGAATACTATAGGCAGCTCATCAATTCAGATCTCACTCATTTTCACAGTGCCAAGAAGAAAGCTCGCCTGAAATTCAAAGACCATCTAGGCCCCTTTATTATGAACAAGAAAGAGGGTTGGCAAGATGCTGATCAAATACTGGGGCAGAAACTCAAGCTAAAAAGGATTTTTTGGTGGGTCCCTTATGACCCCGATGGCTTTAACAGTGCCAGAAAAATAAAATATAGGCTGACAGCATATGAACATTGCAAAATCCCATAGTTTGAGCAATATGCTAATCAAGATGAGTGGGTGCCAAGCACATTAATTGAAGATTTTACTCAAGAAGAAATAATGGAGCAAAATGTCAAAGATTTAGAAAAAACTCTTGACTTGGATTCTTTTCAGCAGGTGACATTCAAACTGCCACACCAAGTTGGAGAGGGCACATCCACTGCTGCAGCTTCACAGGCTGCCCAAGAGACATCTACATCAACAACAGGTACAACGAAAGGAAAAGAAGTGATGGGGGCTGAGCAAGAAACAACTATAGAACAGCCTACCACCTCCAAAGAGCAGAGTCAAGGGCAAGCCCCTCCATAGCAAACTGAGGCATCACAGATTCTAGCCTTGCAAACTCCTCTAAATGAGGAAAGAGGTAAGAAATGGGACATAGAAGAAAACACACCTCCAAGTGGGTCAGCACAGCAACCTGAAGCCAAGAGGCAAAGAATTTATCCTCAAATTGAGGAAGCGATTAGTGAAGAAGTCATAGAGAGCTTGAGGAGGGAGAGAGAAACAAGCCAGCAAACAGCTACCAGCTCATTCCAGCAGGAGCTAGGCAAGCAGCATAGTATAGAGGTGTCTTCCTCAAGACATCAAAGCAAACCACCACCGGGCATTAAAGGAACTTTCATCCAAATAAAGGCTCAAAATGAATTATTAAGAGTACAGCTGTATGATCAATTCCTAAAAGCAACACCCTCCAAACAGCAAAGATTGATGGCAGCTTATGACATAAAGGAGGAAAAAATGATTCTAACTCATTTTAAGCCTAAAGTTCCACAGCCCAAAACAACTGCAGACTACATAAAGACAAACATGGAAGTCCTCTCCAAGGACATTCAACCAATAGATCAAATAGAGCTACATAAGCAAACAGGAGAAATGGTCTATGCCACTCTAGTAGACAAGGCCATGCTGGCCCATCAACTGAAAGAATCATTAAAAAATACAAACACTCAATTGGATTTGGAGAGAATGTCTTCCTCGACCAAAGATAACAGAATGAAAACATTGGAGGAAATTATTGTAGATCTAGGGCATGATCCTAAGGATCCCAAGGGCATCAAGGCCCTTATGAAGAAAAAAGAAGATGATATTGTTGCACTCAGAAAACAAACAAAGCTGCCTGCAACTATCCATCCTCAAACTGCAGAGCTTGTGCAAGAAAAAGAATTCGATGATACCATGGATCTGCTCATGAGGATGAATCAAAGGATAATACAGATGGAGGAAGAGTTGGAGAGAGAATTGCAAGGAAAGCAGGGAGAGTCTACCTCCCAACCACCTCAAACAACCCCAACTATTTTCACTGATCCTCCCACACAAGCAGCAGCAATCCCTCCTGTCATTTCAACATCCACAATAGCTACATCAACTATGGATGCTACAGCAACAACAGCAACAACAGCACTAGAATCTAGCATGAGTATGGAAGACATGATGAAAGTAGTCAAAGCAGGTGATAGAGGTGAAGGAGGCCAAAGAAAAGTTGGCCAAGCTAGAGGCAAACTATGACAAGTCCAAGATGATAGTGGCTGAGAAGCAAAGGGAGATAAAAGCCTTGGACAAAAGAATAAAGGCCTTAGAGAAAGAACTGGCTTTAGACAAGACTCTAGCTGAAATTAAAATGATTCTGTGGGCCAAAATTGGCCAATCAATCAGTGACCAGTGGCAATGAATTTAGGCCATACATGAGAAAATAGAGTTGATAGGCCTAGCTCAATTTGAAACTCAGAGGGCTAGAGAAGCATTGGGAATTATGCCTGAGCAGGCCAATAAAATGATTCATTTCCTGAACACTCATACAAAAGAGGAATTGGCAACTTTAGACATCAATAGCAGGATAGATACTATCCTGACAACAAAGAAGGTGTTGACCTTGAGAAATTTTGTACAAACTCTAGAAAGAAAGTGCCAGGAAATGCAGGCAGAAATTAATGATTTCAAGATAAAGATGACAACATTACAGACCAGAGGATTACCCAACCTACTGAGTAGTGCTGGAAAATTATTTTCCTGTGAACAATATACTACCAGAATCAATAACTATGTTGCAAATTAGATGACAGCATCTTCCAGTTCCTCAGGAGAAGCAGGACCTCCCTCTGGACAATCCCTTTATGACAAATTGGAAGACCTGTTTTATATTGAGCATGAAATCAATCATCTGTTTGACATCCCACCCAATTTTTATAGATATACAGAGGCTAATGAAACACTCATAAAGATAAGAAGACATCAGCTACCTCCAGATGATTGGTGGCAAGCAATGCTGGAAATTTTGCCCAGGTAATTTTGGTCTTTTCCTCCTTTTTTCAGCTTCAGTTTTTTGGTCAGCTACAA
>APFE030478520.1:94420-135739 GCA_000404065.3 Pinus taeda
TCTCAAGGAATACATGGATATATTTCCTTAAGAAGAAATCTAAAGTCTTTGACAGGTTTAAAGAATTTAAGGCTCTCATGGAAAATCAGACAGAGAAGAAGATAAAGGTGTTGAGGATAGATAATGGTGGAGATTTTTGCAGCAAGGAATTTGAAGAATTCTCTAAGAAGTGTGGTATAGCACGACAAAAGAGTACTCCATATACACCTCAACAAAATGGAGTTGCAGAAAGAATGAACAAGACATTGATGGAAAGGGCAGGAAGCATGCTCAGTGGTGCCAGGTTAGGACAAGAATTCTGGGCAGAGGCGGTGGATACTGCATGTTACATGGTCAACAGGTCACCTTCATCAGCGTTGGAGGATAGGACTCCACAAGAGGTATGGACTGGTAGGAAACTTTTTCACATTTGAGGGTATTTGGATGTGATGCATATGTACATGTTCCAAAGGAGAAATGAACCAAGTTGGATAGTAAATTTGAAAAGTGCATCTTTATTAGGCATAAGGATGGTTTAAAGGGTTATAAGATTTGGAACCCAGTAACAAGGAAGGTTGTGTACAACCGATATGTGGTGTTCAGAGAGGTGAAAGATGTTATTAAACATGAAGTCCAACCAAAGGAACCTGAGAAGATAGAGTTTGAGCTTAAGGAGGAAGAATCAGAATCTACAGCAGAAGAGGAATCAGAAGATGAAGAGCCACAAACTTTGGTTGTGAGAAGATCAATTCGAGAAAGAAGGCAATCAGAAATGTATAGTCCATCTAATTTCTTTTCAATTTTTTTTTTTATCTATTACTGATGATGATCCCATAACTATGAAGGAAGGAGTAGACTCCGAGGATGGAAAACTCTGGCAAGAGGCCATGGTTGATGAAATGGCATCTCTGCACAAAAAAGAGGCTTGGGATCTGGTGGAGTTGTCAGCTGGAAGGAAACCCATTTGAAGAAAATGGGTGTTCAAGAAGAAGATGAATGCATAAGGAAAGATGGAGAAATACAAAGCTCAGTTGGTAGAAAAAGGTTATTCCCAGGTGTTGGGAATTGATTTTGGTAATAGTTTTCTCTTATTGCCAAGGTAGCTTCTATTAGATTACTTTTATCTGTTGCTACTGCTTGAGATTTTGAGGTAGAAAAAATGGATGTAAAGACAACATTTCTTCACGGGGATCTGGAGGAAGAGATCTACACGAAGAAACCTGAAGGATTTGCAGTGAAGGGTAAGAAAGAACTGGTATGCAAGTTGAAATAGTCTCTGTATGGGTTAAAATAGTTACCAAGAATGTGGTATCAGAAATTTGCTACGTTTATATGGGGACTTGGCTTCACCAGAAGCAAGATAGATCACTGTGTGTATTTTAAATTAATTGGTGACCATGCTATTTATCTACTCTTGTATGTGGATGATATGTTTTTTGTTAGAAATGACAAAGAAATTATCCAGGATTTGAAGACCCAATTATCCTCCAAATTCGACATGAAAGATCTTGCCATTGCAAACTATATTCTTGGAATGTATATTAAAAGAGATCAGGCAAAGAGGAAGCTATGGATAAACCAGAGGAAGTATGTCGAGATAATACTACAGAGGTTTAATATGCAGGATAGTAAACTGATGAAAGTTCCTATTCCTGTAGGTGTAAAGTTATCTATTGAACAATGTCCCAAGATACAAGAAGAGGAAGAGGACATGTCCCATGTTCCATATGATAGTGCAATCGGTAGGTTGATGTATGTGATGGTCTATACTATACCAGACATTGCACATGCAGTGGGAGTATTGTGTAGGTTTATGTAAAAACTAGGGAAGGAGCATTAGACAACAGTGAAGCGGGGTTTCAGGTATTTGCGTGGCACTAGTGATTATGGTTTGTGCTACCAAGGAGGACCATAATTGGACATAGTTTTGGATATATGTGGCTTTGTTGATGTAGACTGGGCTGAAGATCTAGATCAAATAATATCTACAAGTGGGTATGTGTTTAACCTATTTGTAGGTGCAGTCAGTTGGATGAGTAAGAAAAAAGCTATAGTGGCACTATCAACTACAGAGGTAGAATACATGGCAACCAGTCATGCAAGAAAGGAAGTAGTTTGGTTACAGAGACTGTGTTCAAGTGTGGGGTTAGTACAGGGAGCTATAAGGACATATTGTGATAGCCCAAGTGCAATTTTCTTGGAAAAACACCCTGCTTACCATTCAAAGACAAATGACATTGATGTTTAGTATCACTTTGTGAGGGATATGACAAAAAGGTGTTTCTAGTAAAGGTGGACACTTTGAAGAATACTATAGATGCGTTGACAAAATTTTTGAGCTCTGAGAAGTACTCTTGGTGTAGAGAAACAATGGGCATTGCAGGGTTGGATAAATGACTAAGCTCTCTTGTGGCCCCCTGTGGAAAGAAAATAACAAGTGGGAAAATGTTGGGTTGTGTTATATTCTTTCCATGAATAGCCCCATGCACAGTAGGGGGGTCACAGGGGGGTGACAGCCACCCTTGTATGGGAGGTTTGAGGGTGGCGGTTAGCCCCCCTCTATGGGGTCTGAGGTAGCGACCCAAGGAATTTAGTTTTTTTGGACCCATGGTTTTGTGCATGGTTTTCGCACATGGTTTTGGGCATGATGGTTTTTGGTTCATGGTATTGGATGCTTCAACATGTATATATATGTATTGTAACATTGAAAGGAACATAATGAAAAATCAATCTGGTAGTCCTGGTTTTGGGATCCAGGGGAAAATCTCTGTGTATATTTTTTTTATGTGTTATGCTCTCGTCATTGTTTATCTGTTTTTAGAATTCGTATGCAGGTAATTTATGTAAGGGGTTAAAACCTACACACATGGAAGAAATAATGGGAGGATTGGGTAATAGTTTGGAATTCGATATTCTTTGAGGATGTGTAGGGCATCCAAGATAAGAGTAGGAAAGATGATCAATTTTCTTTGAGGGCTGGGAACCCGAGCCAAGAACAATCCTAGAAGGTCATACTTAGTGAACACCTGGGTGGGTATGTACCTTGAGAGACAATGATGAAGGTGTCTATAAATCATTGGTCTCGCCAGCATTGTAGCTCATGATCTCATGAAGATATGGAGTTTTTAGTCAAGGCCTTTCACTATGACAATGCTGATGGATATGATGCTATAACAGATGGATTGCAAATCTGGTTTCTCTTTTGTGAATTATTCAAGATTGCTAATAGCCAAACACCTTGTAATGTTGAAGGAAATGAAACTAGGTTTGGTCTTCATAAATGTACTTTTGATATTTGTACTTATTCAAGAAAAGAAATATTATTTCTATAATATATGTCAATGAGTTTTTTCTCATTGAAATAGGTCTATCACTAGTCAAAGTGCTATAGGTGAGTCAAATAGTCAAAAGAAAAAGGTTGAAGACCTTAAGGTCATTTTACACCTTGTATGATTATGTATTAAGGTCAAGAGAATACCTCCAAGAAAATTCAAGTATCATCCAAGCAAAGAAACCATCAGAATAACCAATGACACCATTAAAAGCACCAATTGTAGCAAAGAAATTCAAGTCGGCCTCAAAGCTAAAAGTCCGCCTAAAGGAGGGACATACCTATATATATAGAGGTTGTCCACTCCCTCGAAAGACAATGCAATCCTCTCTGAAATATACGAAGGAAAAAAGAAAGAAAGAATGAAAGAAAAGGTTCTCCAAGTGCAACAAGGAAGAAGGGTATACAACAAAAGTTAAAGAGGCCTGTTCTAGGGTAGCTGCAAGCACACGTGTGAGGAAATGGAGGGCTCTCCCTCTGGCTAGGACAAAAACAATTCATAGTCACCCATCTATCTTTGTTTGGGGCTAAATATAGGCCTACAAGGCCTCGTACTCAAGCATAGAAGAAAGACACTCAAGCAAAGGAGAGAAGAAAATATAACATAAAGTGAACCTCCCACATGTGCGAGAAACTAGGGCAACATAAAAGTAGTATAGTCATACACCCATATGTCAAGAAGGATCTCATTTGGTCAAAGAAGAAGTCTAATTGAGCAAGGGATATAATAGGAATACCTCATCTATAAGGCTCACTCAAATAAGGTCTATCTCTAGAAAAGAAACAAAGAAGGAAGATGAAGTGTGATCCAGGTCAAGGTGTGACGAAGGACCATTCCAAGACCTTTTACTTTTGTGATGTTTTAAATTGAATTTTTACAAGAACATAAATTAATACATCTGCATGCTGTAAAGAAGAGGAACATGTTAATAATCAACGACATAAAAACATAAGCTGTTGATAACGGAGTTCATCCAGGAGGGACTACGTCTCCGGGCCCCAATGTCAAGATGGTGTAGGCCACTACATTAAGTGCTTTCAATAGTGGTGATGTACATAGAGGTGACATCAATATTATACAAAGAAAAATGCCTCATGCAGGAGTGGCTCTATGATATGTTCCACTATAGGAACTCTCAATCAAAAGATTCCTATCAGTATGACATAAAACTCATGCATGATGAGCATCCCACCAACATGGCATAAAAGGATCTCAATGCAAAGACATGCATGACGACAACATGAGTATCTTAATTAAATTAAACAAAAAGATCTCAAAACATAACATGATGAATCATGACAACAAGTACATCACATAGATGATTCGGTATCACATCAAGCAAGGAATCATGAAAACGTGTAAGAAACAGGATCCTACATCAACATCAATCAAGGATATGTGCAGCATAATGCATAAAGAAGAAGTACATGAGCACATCATATACCTCACAACCAGGGGCCATCTAAAGAAGTGTATATCAAGCTGCTCAAGTTGTTCGGACCATCGATCTCATGACATCGATCACATGAAAGTGACTGCTCATAGATGAATGTGGACATTTGCATTGGCACTTAGAAAAGTGGTTGGAAAATGAAATGAGAGAATTAAAAATCTGAATGCACCATCAGATTTGTGGCGTTGAGTAGTGCAAAATCGACCGTCTAAAATCTGAATTCTAAAAAATTTGGAATCTGGGGCTCAAGGAATCTTTTAGATTCCCCCTAGATTCCTCAAAGATTCTACTCAATGGGTGGACTAGAAATCTACAACTCAAATGGCGAATCTGACCTTGCCATTGTGATCCCTATGGAAAACCATGAAAAACAAGTATAAACTTGATTATATTCCGACATGGAGAAAAATTACCTCCTCGGGAAAATTTCAAGGCTCATGGTTCCACTCCCTGTTTTTACAATAATCATGGTTCCACCTGCATATTGAAAAATGGCTGAAAAATGCAAAACTTTGATGGAGAAATAGACAATGCCATTGTCTTCATGGTGACGAGAGGTGCTGAAACCATACAAAATTTGTCAAAATATGACAAAGTGGAAATTTGGCTCTCCTACAAAATGCCCAATTATGGTTCCACCTGCATTAAAAATTAATTGTCTCGAAATGTGTGCCACTATTGATTCCTCCTCTACCTCCGTGCACTAAAGAAATGTGGTTTTATATTAATTTACCGGCAAATAACCCAATGTGGGTGGTTGGCGTAATGGTAAAAAATAGGTTTGGTTGAGGAGGGGTTGGGCAGTCAAAACCCGCCCATCCATATTAATACACAACTATTTATAAAAATGGTGCATTTAGTCCTTACTCCCACCGTAACATTTTATTAATATGACACATGACCGTTTGTATTAATGTTGGTGTATGGTTTGTATTAAAGTTTAGCTTGTTTGTTATGAGGTCGCCTGGTGGGCCGGCCCACGTTGCCGGGCAGGTTCAACTCCCACCGGCCTCACGATTTTTAATACATGGTAAGGTATGTATAGTGTTGGGGGTGGTGGGGTTGGTGGCCCCCACCCCCTTTAATATATTTTTTTGTTTTAAATAACAATAAGGTGCCATTTTAAAAAAAAATCGAATTTAGTCGTAGGAGTGATTTTAATGAGCCCACAATTTCACCCAGAATCTGGTTGGAGTTGGCCAGAATCCGGTGGCCGAAAAAATTCCAAATTTTGGCCTCCTTAACCAACCTAGTCATCAAAAAGTCAACCCAACTTTGACAGCTTCTAACTTTCGCATACAGACTCAGATTGACGAATCGTTCACACCACCACGATCATGATGACGAGATCTATGCTTTGGTTCTAGTTCGAGCATGATCCAAACATTTTGAATTTTGAGCTTTCTTGGGTCCTCCTTGTCCTATGTGTGACTCTAGAGCCACATAGATAAATTCTCCCCACTAAGGAGCTTTTGGTCCTCCAAAAGCATGGAAACTAATCAACAACTTCTTTGTACCTTGTCTGCATCACAAGCGTCCTGAAAGGCCACACTTCCATCTCCTTCACCTTTGTTCTTCATAGCCTTAAGCAATGAGCTGACACCTGCCACCTCTGAAACTTGTAGTACATTGTTTTGCAAATTACATGCTTGATTGACATGACCAACTAATGATCCAAATGTCCCACACTTTCCACGATTTTATACCACATACTCGGTGGTCAAGTCTACAACAAGATGGATGCAATACCCCAGCTACGAAAACAAGGCCAACCTATCATTGTTGCTTCAACAAGTGATGGAAAACACATCATCACTACAACACATGATTTACAAACATAAGGCCACAAACTATTGTTTTGACAAGTGATGGAAACATAACATCACTTTCATAGTTTAACATGCGACACAAAATAAGACTAGACATCATTTTTGTTGAACAAGTGATGGAAAACACGTCATCACTTTTACATTTTAAAATGCAACAAATTATTTACAAAAGAATGACCATGAAATCACAACATGTCTAGAAACCATTTTTCACTTATCAATGTGAATGGGTCACCTCCTTGTGGTGGTTTTGCTTGTCAAACAACTACTTCACCTAGTTCATGCACCGATGCTTTGTCCTTAAGGCGCTGCTCTGGATGGAGCCTCCAACAAGTGGCTCTTTGATGGCCACTTCTATCGCAATGACTGCAGTAGGTTTTCTTCCTCCATGTCTGCTTAACTTGTTTCTTTTCATGTTGTTGAGAGGGTCTTTCATGCCTCATCCTTTTGTGTGCTGCCATTCTTTTCCAACACTTAGAAAATGTATCATTATTTAATCCACAAAAGGTGCATGTTTTTTGATGCCATGTTTTACGTTCATTATTATCAACATGATCATAATCGGAATGAACATTCGAAGATCAAAAGGGGTTATACCTTCCTTTTCCGTCTCTGGTGTAAGTATGGCGATGAGAGCTTGCCTCAGCCCTATCCTTACAAGGTGAACTGCCATGGGATGATGGGGATGTGCTCCCATCATTTTCTTTCCTCAATGATTTTGACGATGTCTCAGAAGAATATGACACCTTCTAGCATTCTCCTTTGGTGTATCTCGAGCTTGCAAATTGAATTTTATGCACAACCTCCAAAGGTTGAGTCATGTCTTGGTTATTAACACCAAGCTCTTTCTCCTCCTTATGCCTTGTCCTTGTAAGGAGTCTCATGTTTGTCCCTGTAATTGGGATCTCCACATCTCCAACAGAAGTCATACTATGTGAAGACGAAATTGAAAGGAAATCAACGTCTTTTACCTCCTCTTTCGATTTGGAAAGAAGTGATGAGGGTTTCTCATCATTCGTTGTTGGTGGTTCGATTGCTATCTTAGGACATTTCCCAACTTCTTTTCTGACATACCCAAGTCCTATTCGACACGATAATTCCTCTACCTTGATGGGGTTGACAATGCCTTAGCCATTAACGCCCAAGTCTTTTCCTTCGTACCCCATTTTCTTCAACAATTTGGAGCCAACTCCTGTGGTATGATTTTCGAAAATAGCGAAATCATTATCAGGAAACATACATGAAGATGGAGAACTACCTTTTACCTCACATGGGTTGTGCTACAGCTTTTCCAAGGCCTCGTCCTTTGCTTGCAGTTGTCATAGCAAACTTTATTTTTCCTCTTTCTCTTCATGTAGGTGCATCTTCAATTCAACATTATCTGTTTGAAGATTATGTTTGTTTTGCTTCAGTTCTTCCAGGGCCTCTTCCATGGCTTGCAATTGATGCTGCAATCACAAATTTTCCTCTGTCTCTCTCTATAGAGTTTCATACATGATTTCCACTCTTTTGGAAATTTTGAGCATGATCTCGTACATCGCTTTTTCATCCTCTATCGCTGCACACTCCATTGTTCATGCTGCAATTCACATCAATGCAAAGACTACTCTGATACCACTTGACCCAGGTCCAGGTGTGACGAAGGACTCTTCCAAGACCTTTTATTTTCATGATGTGTTAAATTTCATTTTTAAAAGAAGATAAATGAATACATATGTATGTTGTAAAGAAGAGTAACATGTCAATCATCAACAACATAAAAAAATAAGCCATTGATAATGGAGTTCGTCCTGGAGGGACTATGTCTCCAAGCCCCGACGTCAAGATGGTGTAGGCTGCTGCATTAAGTGTTGTCAATAGTGGTGATGTACATAGAGGTGACATTGATATCATACAAGGAAAAATGCCCTCACGTAGGAGTGGCTCTAAGAGATGTTCCGCTACAGGAACTCTCAATCAAAAGACTCCTATCAGTATGACATAAGACTCATGCATGATGAGCATCCTGCCAACATGGCATAAAAGGGATCTCAATGCAAAAGCATGCATGACAACAACAAGAGTATCCCAGCAACATACAACAAAGGGATCTCAAAACATAACATGATGAATCATGACAACAAGTACATCACATAGATGATTCCGCATCACATCAAGCAAGGAATCATGAAAACATGTAAGAAACAAGATCCTGCATCAACATCAATCAAGGATCTATGCAACATAATGCATAAAGAAGAAGTACATGAACACATCATATACCTCACAACCAGGGGCCCTCTAAAGAAGTGGATGTCAAACTGCTGAAGCTGTTTGGATCATCGATCTCATGGCATTGATCGCATGAAAATGACTACTCACACATGAATGTGGACATCTGCACTCGCACTTAGAAAAGTGGCTAGAAAATGAAATGAGAAAATGAAAAATCTGAATGCACCATCATATTTGTGGTGTCGAGTAGTGAAAAATTGACTATCCAAAATATGAATTCTGAGAAATTGAGAATCTGGGGCTCAAGGAATCTTTTAGATTCCCCCTAGATTCCTCAAATATACTGCTCCATGGGTGGACTGGAAATCTACAACTCAAAAGGCATATGACCTCACCATTTCGATCCCTATAGAAAACTGTGAAAAACAAGTATAAACTTGACTATATTCCGACATGGAGAAAAATTACCTCGGGAAAATTTCAAGGCTCATGGTTCCGCTCCCTATTTTTATAGCAATAATGGTTCCACCTACATACTGAAAAATGGACGAAAAATGCAGAACTCTGATAGAGAAATGGACAACGCCATTGGGTTTGTGGTGACAAGCGGTGCTGAAACCATATAAAATTTGTCAAAATCTGACAAAGTGGAAATTTGGCCCTCCTACAAAATGCCCAATCATGGTTCCACCTACATTAAAAATTAATTAAAAATTAATTGTCTCAAAATGGGTGCCCACTCTTGGTTTCTCCTCTACCTCTGTGCACTGAAGAAATGCGGGTTTATATTAATTTTACCAGCGGATGACTGAATGTGGGTGGTTGGCGTAATGGTAAAAAATAGGTTTGGTTAAGGAGGGGTCGGGTGGTCAAACCCCACCCCTCCATATTAATACATGAATTTTTATAAAAATGGCGCATTTTGCTTTTTGGTGGGGGCCGGGTCCGCCTTGGGCGGCCTGCTTGTATTACAGTTTAGTTAGTTTGTTATGAGGTCACCCGGTGGGCTGGACCACATCGTTGGGTGGGTTCAACTCCCGCCGGCCTCACCATTTTTAATACATGGTAAGTTACGTATAGTGTTGGGGGTAGTGGGGTTGGTGGCCCCCACCCCCTTTTAATATATTGCTTTTTGTTTTAAATAACAATAAGGTTCCATTTAAAAATAAAATCGAATTTAGCCATAGGAATGATTTTAACGAGCCCACAGTTTCGCCCGGAATCCAATCGGAGTTGGCCAGAATCTGGTGGCTAGAAAAAGTCCAAATTGTGGCCTCCTTAACTTGCCCAGTTGTCAAAAAGTCAACCCAACTTTGAATGCTTCTAACTTTCGCCTATGGACTTGGATTGCTGAACCGTTCACACCGCCGCGAACAGGATGACAAGATCTACAATTTGGTCCTAGTTTGAGCATGATCCAAACATTTTGAATTTTGAGCTCTCCTAAGTCCTCCTTGTCCTGTGTGTGTCTTTGGAGCCACTTGGATCAAAGTGCTAAGGAGAAAAGTACCAAAAGGAGGAAGCCTATGTGTCAGGGAACAATGTGAA
The DNA here is from genome assembly GCA_000404065.3 of Pinus taeda. Classification (NCBI taxonomy): domain Eukaryota; kingdom Viridiplantae; phylum Streptophyta; class Pinopsida; order Pinales; family Pinaceae; genus Pinus; species Pinus taeda. The sequence continues at coordinate 104,776 of APFE030478520.1, forward strand.
GAAAATAGGACTTGACTTGTGCTTGGAGGATCTTCTTATCAGGTCTAGAGTTTGGCATTGATCAATAGAAGCTTCAATAAGAGAAATTCATGAAAGGGTTTTCCTCTCAAGATAAGAGAGATTTTGGCCTTAACAGAGAGCCAACATCTTGTGTTCTTGTTCTTATGTTTTGGTAGCAGTTTGATCAAAAGTACACTCACATGCATTAATAATAAGAAGAAGTATATTAATATAACAATAAAATTAGAAATACTTCACAAATTGTTATCAAGTAATGAAGAATCCTACTATACCTAATTTCCATAGATTCTTCAATGCGGAATCAAAGTTAAGGTGACACATCAAGGAAACATCATCTAAAGAACACTCATCAAGGAAGGACATCTACAAGTTTGAAGAATCAAGCCTAGAAGTATCAATCACTTCAAGGAAAAGAAGGTCTACAATCCATCATTCATCAAGGAAATCTACAAAGCTAGAAGAAGAGTATTACATAAAGCCCCCCACAAAGAAGAGAAAATCAAAGGAGGACCTACATCAAGCTACAAGTCATCAATAAAATCTCATTATCAAGCAAACCCACTTGGAGAAGGCAACTTGAAGAACATCAAGATCCAAGAAAGACGAGAAATCAAGTCTTCAAGGAGGAAGAAAATACATTACATCTCAAAATATATCAAGTATGTATATGTCCGCTTTTGACTATACATCAATGTATTTTTGCAAGGAATTAAGCAATAAATTGCTAGGTACCAATAACTTTCTTGCATGGAAGAAGAGGATTGATTTACTTCTCAAGGAGAATGAACTCCTAGAACGCATCAAAGGGAATCTTACTATTCCTACTACGGAACAAACCCAAGCCTTAGCTACGTATAATAAGGATGAGACAACAACCCAAAGGATTCTAATAGAAGTAATCAGATACTCTCTCATTCCTTATGTCTCCAAATTTGAAACATTAAAAGAAATTTATGATAAGCTAGTAGAACTATTCTCGGTATCCACAACCAGAGAAGTAATATCTTTGAGGAATGAATTGTACAAGATGAAGATAACAAAGGAAGGAATAGCTCCTACTTCATGAAAATATTTGAAATGAGAGATAAAGTTCAATAGCTTGGGGAAGTCATGTATGCCAGAGAAATGGCAACTGTAGTACTCAATGCTCTACCTAAGGATTGGGGAAACTTCACATCAAGCATATATGCCAAGAAGGAAGCGACCACACTCAGTGAAATGTGGTCTCTATGCAGGATAGGAGAAACCACACTTAAAGAAAAAGAAGATGTTTGATCAAAGGAGCAAGAATTTTCTACCATGGCCAAGAGAAAGGGAAAATTTGGAATATTTGGTCCACGAGGAACAAAAAAAAAGACATGTCCAAAATCCAATGTTTTAGATGCCAAGAATATGGACATTATAAAAGGAATTTTCCTAAGACTAACAAAGACAACAACAAAAAAATAAAGAGGGAAGAAGCTCACATAACTCAAGATGTGAAAGAAGAAGGAAAGAAGCAAAAGAAGGAAGATCCTTCAAATCTCTATTATGAGTATGTCAAACTATTTACTTGAAGTCTTCTTTCAAGATTTTGGGTAGGATAGGAGCATGTAGGAATAAAATAAAATTGCATGACTAGAAATATCCTCTAGAATCTAGGAGCATGAAGTATATAGAGTTCTAGATACCCTTGAAGATGTAGCATTTATAATGAGAATAAAAATACATGGGTATAAATATCTTATAGAATATAGGATCATGGTAGATATAGCTCAATATATTTAGGTAGAAGGAGCATACCTAGTATAGGACCTCATCCATGATGGAAAACAATTGATCATGATTAAGAAATCTTAGAAGACCTCCATCATCAAAAGAAAAAGAAACATTTGCAAGATAAGGGTCTTTAAGATACTATGATGGAATATTGAAAAAGAAGGGTCATGAACCTAAGTAGATGTTTCATTGGGAATCCCATTCATGGCATTCAAGAAAAGGATTATATATAGGAAAGATAAGATGAAGTTAGAAGGGCCACACCAAGGACAACCAAATGAAGCTAAGATGATCAAAGTAGAATCAGGATGAGGTATGTATGCATCAAAGTTTAGTCATGTTATTATTTGTATATTATTGAGTCATCAGAATAGTTCTATAACATGATCAAGTATGAAAGAATCTCTTTCACCAAGAAAATGGTCAAAGGCATGTACCATAATACAATGAAGGTCAACAAAAGAATATGCTCACATAAGGAGTATAAGATTGATGACTTAAGAAGCAAGAAGAAATGATGACTAGTCTAGGAAGCAAGTAATGAAGAAATGCTCTCATAATAAGAATAATATGGTTGACCTATATATCTAAGAAGAAGCAAATAAAGAAGGAGATCGAGCATGTCAAGAACACCATGATCACTCAGAATTACTATCTGGAAAGATACTTTGAAGATATCTCCTGAAAGAAGGCAAGACAACTCGGACAAAGGAAGGAAGGATCCTTGACACTTATGAAGGAATTGGAGATATAAAATATGTACATAAGTGATTGTGCTCTATGAATATTTTGTGATGAAGAATATGTCCAACAAACAAACAAAAAAATGTTGAAGCAATATCAGGATGAAGTCATGATGGGCTACTAGGTTGAAGCATGTAAATACACAAGCACAATCAATCATCCATGAGAAGAGTATTCCAAAGCATGGACAAATGACAAAGGAGTAGCCAGATGAAAAGAAGACCTTATACATGGAAGGAAAGACACTTTCCATGAAGGAAGCAATGACATGAAAAACAATGAAGGAAATTGACCAATGGATGGTGCCCTACCTAGAATAATTTCGAACAAAAACTACATGACATCAAAGAAAGGAAGGAGATCAAGGAGATGAAGGATCCACGAATAAGAAGTTGTTGATGAATGAAAGAGTCTCTAGTTAAGAGGGAGCTTTGACAAGTCCCTGATTAGGAAGGAGTTCTGGATCACCCTTGATTACAAAGGAGTGACATATGTGTTTTTCCATCTCATGGGTCATGCATTAGACTAGGACTGACAACCGTAAGTCTAGATGAAGGCAATGAATGGAAGTGTAGACACAAGATAGACACAACATTCTTATCCTCACTTGGAAGAAACAATGGGAGGATTGGGTAATCATATGACATCTAATACTCTTTGAGGATATGTAGGGAATCCAAGATAAGAGTAGGAAAGAGTATCGATATTCTTTGAGGGTTGGGAACCCAAGACAAGAATAGTCCTAGAAGGTCATACTCAATGAACACTCGGGTGGGTATGTACCTTGAGAGACAATGATGGTGTCTATAAATCATTGATCTCAACAGCATTGTAGCTCATGATCTCATGAAGAGATGGAGTTGTTAGTCAGGGTCTTTCACTATGACAATGCTGATGGATATGATGCTATAATAGATGGATTGCAAATCTAGTTTCTCTTATGTGAATTATTCAAGTTTGATAATAGCCAAACACCTTGTAATGTTGTATGAATACCTCCCTAGTTAAGAGGGAGTGTTGAAGGAAATGTAACTAGGTTTGGTCTTAATAAATGTACTTTTGATATTTTTACATATTCAAGAAAAGAAATATTATTTCTATAATATATGTCAATGAGTTTCTTTCTCATTGAAATAGGTCTAGCACTAATTAAAGTGCTATAGGTGAGCCAAATAGTCAAAAGAAAAAGGTTGAAGAACTTAAGAGCATTTTACACCTTGTATGATTATGTATTAAGGTCAAGAGAATACCTCCAAGCAAAGTCAAGTATCCTCCAAGCAAAGAAACCATCAAAAGAACCAATGATACCATTAAAAGCACCTATTAAAACAAAGAAAACCAAGTCAGCCTCAAAGCTACAAGTTAGCCTAAAGGAGGGACATACCTCTATATATAGAGGTTGTCGACTCCCTAAAAAGACAACAAACTCCTCTCTAAAATCAACGAAGGAAAAATGCAAGAAATAATGAAGGAAAAGTGTCTCCAAGTGAAGCAAGGAAGAAGGCTATACAACCAATGTTAAAGAGCTCGGTTCTAGGGTAGCTCTAGTCACACGTGTGAGGAAATGGAGGGTTGTCCATGTGGCTAGGGCAAAAACAATTCATAGTCACCCATCTATCTATGTTTGGGGATAAATATAGGCGTACAAGGCCTCGTACTCAAGCGTAGAAGAAACACACTCAAGCGAAGGAGAGAAGGGCATACAACACCAAGTGAACCTCCCACACATGTGAGAAACTAGGGCAACATAAAAGAAGTATAATCATACACCCATATGTCAAGAAAGATCTCGTTTGGTAAATAAGAAGTCTACTTGATCAAGGGATAGAAGAGGAACACCTCATCTAGAAGGCTCACTCAAATAAGGTCTATCTCTAGAAAAGAAACAAAGAAGGAAGACAAAGTTCTAAGGAGCAAAGTGGAGAAAGGAGGAAGCCTGTGTGTCGGTGAACAATGTGAAGAAAAGAGGACTTGAATTGTGCTTGGAGGATGTTCTTATCAGGTCTAGGGTTTGGCATTGATCAATAGAAGCTTCAATAAGAGAAATTCACAAAAGGGTTTTCCTCTCAAGAAAAGAGAGGTTTTGGCCCTGGCAGAGAGCCACCATCTTGTGTTCTTGTTCTTATGTTTTGGTAGCAGTTTGATGAAGTACACTCACGTTAATTAATAAGAAGAATAAGTATATTAATATAAAAAGAAAAGTAAAAAGACTCCACAAATTTTTATCAAGTAATGAAGAATCCTACTACACCTAATTTCCCTAGATTCTTCAACATGGAATCAGAAGTAAGGTGACACATCCAGGAAAGGACATCTCAAGAACACTCATCACGCATGGACATATACAAGGTTGAAGCATCAATCCTAGAAGTCTCAATCACTTCAAGTATAGGAAGGTCTACAATCCATCATTCATCAAGGAAGTATAGAAATCTAGAAGAAGAGTCTTACATAAAGGTTCCTACAAAGAAGAGAAAATCAAAGCAGGACCTACATCAATCTACAAGTCATCAAGAAAATCTCATCATCAAGCAAGCCCACTTGGAGAAGGCAACTTGAAGAACATCAAGATCCAAAAAATATAAGCCATCAAGTCTTCAAGGAGGAAGAAAATCCATTACATCTCAAAATCTATCAAGTAAGTATACGTCCCCTTCTGAATATACATCAATGTATTTTTGCAAGGAAATCAATAAATTGCTAGGTACCAATAACTTCCTTGCATGGAATAAGAGGATTGATTTGCTTCTCAAGGAGAATGAACTCCTAGAACACATAAAAGGGAATGTTACTATTCCTCTTAAGGAACAAACGCAAGCCTTAGATAAGTATAATAAGGATGATACAAGAGCCCAAAGGATTCTAATATAATCAACAAAATACTCTCTCATTCCTTACGTCTCCAAATTTGAAACATCAAAATAAATTTATGATAAGCTAGTAGAGCTATTCTCGGTATCCACAACCAGAGAAGTAATATCTTTGAAGAATGAATTGTACAATATGAAGATAACAAAAGAACGAATAGCTCCCTACTTCATGAAAATATTTGAAATGAGAGATCAACTTCAATATTCTGGAAGTCATGTATGAGAAAGAAATGACAACTGTAGTACTCAATTCTCTACCTGAGGATTGGGGAAACTTCACATCAAGCATATATTCCAATAAGGAAGAAACTACACTTAGTTAAATGGGCCTATATGTTGGACAAAATAAGCTAGACTTAAAGAAAAAGAAGATGTGGGATCAAAGGAAAAAGCATTTTCTACCATGGCCAAGAGAAAGGGAAAATTTCGAAAATTTGGTCCATGAGGAACAAACAACAAAGACATGTCAAAAATCCAATGTTTTGGATGCCAAGAATATGGACATTACAAAAGGAATTTTCCTAAGCTTAAGAAAGACAACAAAAGAAAAAGAAAGAGAAAATAATCTCACATAACTCAAGAAAAGAGAGAAGAAGGCAAGAAGAAAAAGAAGGAAGATCCTTCAGATCTCTATTATGACTAAGTCAAACTATTTACTTCAAGTCTTCTTTCAAGATTTTGGGTAGGATAGCAACATGTAGGAATAAAATAAAATTGCATGACTAAAAGCACCCTCTAGAATCTAGAAGTATGGAGTACATAGAGTTCTAGATACTCATGAAGATGTAGCATTTATAATGAGAATAAAAATACAAGGGTAGAAATATCTTATAGAATATAGGAGCATGGTAGATATAGCTCAAGATATTCAGGAAGAAGGAGCATACCTAGTATAGGACCTCATCCACGATGGAAGACAATTGATCATGATTAAGAAATCTTAGAAAACCTCCATCGTCAAAAGAAAAAGAAACATTTGCAAGATAAGGGTCTTTAAGGTCCTATGATGGAATCTTCAAAAACAAGTTTCATGAACATAAGAAGATGTTTCATTGGGAATCCCATTCATGGAATTCAAGAAAAGGATTATATATAGGAAAGATAAGATGAAGCTAGAAGGGCCACACCAAGGATAACCAAATGAAGCTAAGATGATCAAAGTAGAATCAAGATGAGGTATGTATGCATCAAAGATTGTTCATCCTATCATTTGTATATTATTGAGTCATGGGAATAGTTCTATAACATGACCAAGTATGAAAGAATCTATTTCACCAATAACATGCTCAAAGGCATGTACTATAATACAATGAAGGTAAACAAAATAATATGCTCACATAAGGAGTATAATATTGTTGACTACGAAGCAAGAAGAAATGTTGACTAGTCTAGGAAGCAAGAAATGAAGAAATTCTCTCACAAGAAGCATAAGATGGTTGAGATATATATCTAAGAAGAAGCAAATGAAGAAAGAGATAAAGGATGTCAAGAACACCATGATCACCAAGAATAACTATCTGACAATATACATTGAAGATATCTCCCTAAATAAGGAAGGAAAACTCTTACAAAGGAAGGAAGGATCCTTGACACCTATGAAGGCCTTGGAGATTTAAATGATGCAGATAAGTGATTCTACTCTACAAATATTTCTTGATAAATAAGCCATCCAAAAAATGAAAAAACAATTTTGAAGCAATATGAGGATGAAGTCATGATGGTATACTAGGTCGTATCATGTAAGAAAGCAAGTACAATGAAGCATGCATGAGAAGAGTATTCCAAAGCATGGAAAAATGACAAAGGACTAGCCAGATAACAAGAAAACCTAATGCATGGAAAGAAAACACTTTCCATGAAGGAAGAAATGACATGAAAAACTAGAAAGGAAAGTGATCGATGGATGGTGACCTACCTAGAAGAAGTTCGAAAAAAAACTTCATGACATCAAAGAAAGGAAGGAGATCAAGCAGCTGAAGTAACCATGAATAAGAATTTGTTGATGAATGAAAGAGTCACTAGTTAAGAGGGAGCTCTGACAAGTCCCTAATCAAGAATGTGTTTTGGATCACCCCTGATTAGAAATGAGTGACATTTGTGCTTTTCCATCTCATGGATCATGCACTAGACTAGGACTAACAACCACAAGTCAAGATGAAGGCCATGAATGGAAATGTAGACATAAGATAGACACAACATTCTTATCTTCACTTGGAAGAAAGAACGGGAGGATTGGGTAATCATATGGCATCTGATAGTGTTTGAGGATGTGAAGGACACACAAGATAAGAGTAGCCAATATGATCGTATTATTTGAGGGCTGCAAACCCAAGACAAGAATAGTCATGGAAGGTCATACTAATTGAACATTCAGGTGGGTACGAACCTTGAGAGACAATGATGAAGGTGTCTATAAATCATTGGTCTCACCAACAGTAGCTCATGATCTCATGAAGATATGGAGCAGTTAGTTAAGGCCTTTCACTATGATAATGTTGATGGATATGATCCTATAACAGATGGATTGCAAATCTCTTTCTCTTATGTCAATTATTCAAGATTGATAATAGAAAAACACCTTGTAGTGTTGTATGAATACCTCCCTAGTTAAGAGGGAGTGTTGAAAGAAATGTAACTAGGTTTAGTCTTCATAAATGTACTTTTGATATTCGTACTTATTCAATAAAAGAAATAATGTTTCTATAATATATGCCAATGAGTTTCTTGCTCATTGAAATAGGTTTAGCACTAGTTAAAGTGGTATAGGTGAGTCAAATAGTCAAAAGAAAAAGGTTGAAGACCTTAAGGGCATGTTACACCTTTAATGATTATGTATTAAGGTCAAGAGAATGAATCCAAGAAAAGTGAAGTATCCTCCAAGAAAGGAAACCATCAAAAGAACCAATGAGACCATTAAAATCACCTATTGCAACAAAGAAAATAAAGTCGGCCTCAAAGCTACAAGGTAGCCTAAAGGAGGGACATACATCTATATATAGAGGTTGTCCACACCCTCAAAAGACAACACACTCGTCTATCAAATCTATGAAGGTAAAATGTAAGAAAGAACGAAGGAAAAGGTTCTTGAAGTGCAACAAAGAAGAAGGGTATACAACCAAATTTGAATAGGTCTGTTCTAGGGCAACAACAGTCACACGTGTGAGGAAATGGAGGGTTGCCCCTGTGGCTAGGACAACAACAATTCATAGTCACACATGTAACTTTGTTTGGGGCTAAATATAGGCCTACAAGGCCTCATTCTCAAGCATTGAAGAAGGGCACTCAAGTGAAGGAGAGAAGGGCATACAACACCAAGTGAACCTCCCACACGTACGAGAAACTAGGGCAGCATAAAAGCAATATAATCATATACCCATATGTCAAGAAGGTGTTAGTGTTAGTGTCTTCATCCCTCCATCAGTGATCAAATTTCTCTTTTTTGCATGCATATTAGGTGTCCCATCTGATCAGCTGCATTCCATTAGGTCATGGATCAACTAATGGTTGTGGTTCATTGTCAATTTCCCTCATGGAATTTACCTGTTGGCCTATTTTCACATGTTTAGGTCATTTACTGTCATTTTGTTTCATTTCATTTACCAAAATTAGTTTTAGGGTTTTAGTCTCACTAGGTCTAGGGTTTGCCACCATGGTCATCCAAAACTCAATAAAAGGTTAGCAGGCACATGAGGAGGTTATATAAGTTCATAGAATTATAAATTCACTGATGATATGCTCAATAAATGGTTTTACCTCAAAACTTTGTTTTGAGGTGAAAACAATGTTTTTTATTTTATGTACAAATTTTTATGTAATTTAAATGTTTTCTGTATGTAATAAGTTCCAACTGCTGCCCTTGGTCACCTTGCCAACTCCAGCCATTGCAAACAGAAACAAAAGCATCAATGCATTGGTTCATCAATTGATCAAGAAAAGTCAATTCAAATGAAAAAGAGAGTTGATGAGCAAAAGTGACTTTGACATTATAAAAGTGGGTTTGAAATAAAGAAAAATCAAAAGGCATCCATATAGAAAGTGAAAACATGTTAGTTATCTATTTCATTGTGCAAGACATCCTTGAGGAGCTAAAATCGTGATTTGGAGGCAAACTGGGCAAAAGAAGGTGAAACCCCATTTTTCTAGCAAATCTTCCTCGCGCTGCACATCAGAGGCAGTGTGTTGCACATCAGACTAGCGATGTGCATCAATGGGTTTCATCCAGTGTAAATTAACAAGGGCACTGCGCATCAGGAGGGCACTGTGCATTAGGCCCAGTGCGTTGCGCATCAGTCAAGAAGCTGCCAAAACATTCCAAATCACCCAAAAACCCTCAAAAATGCCACATTTCTCTCCTACAAGTAAGTTATCATTGTTCTTGAGCTGAATTTGATCTCCTACATGTTTCCTTCATAAGTTTTGCATTTTGAAAATCAAACCCTAGCTTATCTTCAACAATTTCCATTTCATTGTACAACTTTCACTCCATAACCAAAACCAACATCATTTTCCCCTTTTCTATCTTTCATTGCCCTAAATCAATCCATTAATCCCATTTTCCATATTCCACTCCCCTAAGAAAACTCATTCCCTTCATCAAACCCTAATTCCCTTCTCAAAACCCTAATTTCCCTAAACCTCTCCCTTCATTCCCCAACTCCATCTCACACTTGTAAAATCTATTCATACTCATCTCCTTTGTCCTCTCCATTATCATTTTCCACCATATCATCATCACACCACTTCCCTAAGACAAGCACCATGATAAGAAGCAGTGAGTCAAGTTATGAAGAAGAAACACTTAGTGACAGCTCAAGGGAAAGAAATGTACAGCCTAGAAGACCTCACAAGGGTCGAAAAATTATTAGAGAGGAACCTATTAGCATGAATGAACTTCTTGCTTGCCCCCTTGCTACTACTTGTTTCAGATATCATTCTTGCTTTGAGTTTTGTGAGATGGTTGAGAGGGTTAAATATCATCATGAGTTAGCAAGGAAATTTGTCATAAACATGGAGAATAATGCGGTGCACCTTGCTGGGATCAATTTCACTCATTCACCAGCTATTATTGCAGAAGCTACTAGAATGCTAGATGTAGGGGAAAAGTGGAACAAAAGGCAGAATATCAGCAAGCAGCATTATGAACCATATATTAAGGCCAAATATCATGGTAAACTGAGCAGGGTGGTGCCTTTCAAGTTCTTGGAGGACCGATATGTTCCACTTATGAAACTTATCATCAAATACTTCACATGTGAGGGTAGCTTCTCCAGACTCTATGCCTACCATATCAGATTACTTATGCACTTCACCAGGGTCAGAATGACGAGTATTCCATATTTCATATGCAAAAACATAGAGAGGATGACTGTGATTGCAAAAAGAAAACCATACCCACAACAGCTCAACAATATTTATCACTTTGCTATCATCAAAATTGTTGTTGTGCATCAACTCGCTCAGTTGGGAGTGTCATGGGAAAGTTTCATTGCCCATGAAAGCTTCAAGTGGGCTCACATTTTTGCAGATCCTCAAGAGGAAGGTGAACCTTCTGGGCAACAAAAAGAGCCTGAAAGCAAAATTGAAGAGGCTCATATTCCTGTGTTTGTAACTTATAAGAAAGGCACTAGGAGGCTTTTTGCAGCTACCAAACAAGTACTATCTCCACCAGGGATGGAAGGGGTCTCGTTTTCTTCACCGGATCACAGGAAAATGTTATCTTCGCCTGGGGTGAAAGGGTCTTTTCCTTCTTCTTCCGCTGAACAGGTACAGGACAAAGACAAAGGAAAGAAACAAGTGCATGATGAAGGCCCTACTGAAGGGCAAGACAGGGATTTTGTTTTGGTTGAGGATGATGACACTGATTTGGGCTCTCAAAGCTCAAGACTCAAGGATATGATCATCAAAGAGAAGGAGGCTGAAATCCAAGCCTTATCACTTGAGATTGAGAGGGCCAAATGGATCATTAATTTTCTTGAGCAAGAGAAAAAGAAACTGGAGGACAGACAAGAAATTATAGAGCTGCAAACAATTAGAGAAAATTGACAAGTGGAAAAAACAAGAAAAATCAAGATGACATCTCTTGAGCAAGAAATTGAGGCTGACTAAAAATCATGGTTGGAAAGAGTGAATATCCACCTTAAGAAGATGCTTGATAAGGCTAACAAGGAGAAGAAAATGTTGTGCCACATGGCTTATCATTACTTAGCTTGGAATATAATTTGCAAGACAAGGATAAATGGCCTAAAAGCTAAGTTAAAGAGAGCCTTGAGAGCCAAAAAGGAGCAATATAAACTCAAAATTTTGCTGAAGCTTCCTTCGCTGACCTAAACAATTAGTAAGCTTGCCTCTTGCCAAATTTGAAGTAATTTTGAGAAAATTTTGTTATTTCACAATTTTTAAATGCAAAACACAAGAATTTTCAGCTGATGCACAGCGCCACCAGCGTTGCGCATTGAGTTGGATAAGAATTTTGCAAAATGGCTTTCATTTTTGCATTCTTCATGGAAAAATAATGAAACCCAGAAAGTTTCATGAAATTTGGAGGAGATTTGGGTCACCTAAATGGAAAAAAACACCTAAAAAATGCCCTCTCTGCCACTTTTTGGACACACAGGAACCAGTCTTGGGAGAAATGATTTTTGAAGGGGAAAGTGGACTCCAAATCCAAAAATGCCAGTTGTCCTAGAAAGTAGACAGGTAGAGCTTTCTAGCAAGCTATATTGGGCCTTATTGGGTGAAGTGGAAGGCTTCCAAATGCAGCCTTGAAGTGGCGCTGCACATCAGGCTCAAGGCGCTGCGCATCAGGCAAAATTTTGCCAATTTTGTCTAAAACCTCAGAATTTCACCTAGTTTGCTGTCAGTTTGACTTTTTCTTCTCTATTTGGTAAATTGATGATGTAATATGATGTACTATGATGTCAAAATGATGAAAAATGATTTGAGGAGGTAGATACATCAGTTGGAGTTGGTTTGAGGATGAATGAATCAATTTCCATTGTTTTAGAGGCAAGCTATTCCACTGCGTATTTTTCAGTTCCTAGTTTAGATCTTGTTGAAAAAGTTCTTTGACTCATGGATTCGACCCATGATGGCTATATTAGGTGGTTTGATTCCTATATCTTGTACTTTCTTAGTCATTTGTCAAGGTTGGACTCTTGTGGATGCTTTGAGATTTATTGTAAATCACTTCTGCAGTTTGGTAAGGAAATGAACCAAGGCTTTGCAGTATTTTGTGGGATTCTTATGGTAATGTGTCTTGGAATTGTTTCTTCCTTTGTTATTTAGTGTTTCTCTTATGTGTATATGTGCCAGCATCTATTTCTTTCTTCATAACTAAATGAATCAAGAGAATTAGGTGGAATCCATTGATGTTCAGTGCTCTTCCTTGAGGATACATTTAGTTTTTAATGTTTTCTGCTATTTGAAGAGGACTCATGAACTTTGCATGCCCTCTTCAACTCCTCACCAGTATTTAGACTTACCATCACAACCAATTCAAAGTTCCAAAACACCTACCTACCTCGCCCCACAGAACCTCTTGCAAATCTGAGTTAATTTCCCAGACCCAAATCTGCCTTCTTCATTTGATCCAACAACCAACCATCAAAATCAAACAAAATCCTCTGACCTAATATACCTAGCCTAAAATCAACATTTATTTTCAGTCGTATCAAGCCCTACTTTCCATATTCTAATTGAGATTGACAAGGAGAGAGCCCTCTCTGGACCTGGTAGGGCTAGCTACCAAGTTAAGCGTGGTTTGATGTTACCCTAGACCTGCCTTTCTTCAGCCTGAGGTAGATTTAGGCACTAATAGAAGGATCTCGTTTTGCCAAAGAATAAGTCTACTTGAGAAAGGTATAAAAGAGGAACAACTCATCTAGAAGGCTCACTCAAATAAGGTCTATCTCTAGAAAAGAAACAAAGAAGGAAGACGAAGTGCTAGGGAGCAAAGTGGTGAAAGGAGGAAGCTTATGTGTTGGGGAACAATGTGAAGAAAAGAGGACTTGACTTGTGCTTGGAGTATCTTCTTATGAGGTATAGGGTTTGGCATTGATCAATAGAAGGTTCAATAAGAGAAATTCACGAAAGGGTTTTCCTCTCAAGAGAAGAGAGGTTTTGGCCCTGGAAGAGAGCCAACATATTGTGTTCTTGTTCTTATGTTTTGGTAGCAATTTGATGAAGTACACTCACATGAATTAATAATAAGAAGAAGTACATTAATTTAACAAGAAAAGTAAAAAGACTCCATAAATTTTTATCAGGTAATGAAGAATCCTACTATACCTAATTTCCCTAGATTCTTCAACATGGAATCAGAGCTAAGGTGACACATCAAGGAAAGGGAATCTCAAGAACACTCATCAAGAAAGGACATCTACAAGGTTGAAGCATCAAGCCTAGAAGTCTCAATCACTTTAAGGAAAAGAAGATATACAATCCATCATTCATTAAGGAAGTCTACAAAGCTAGAAGAAGAATCTTACATAAAGGCCCCTACAAAGAAGAGTAGATCAAAGCAAGGCCTACATCAAGCTGCAAGTCATCAAGAAAATCTCATCATCAAGCAAGCCCACTTGGAGAAGGAAAATTAGAGAAGGCAACTTAAAGAACATCAAGATCCGAGAAAGAAAAGGCATCAAGTCTTCAAGGAGGAATATAATCCATTACATCTCAAAATCTATCAAGTAAGTATATGTCCCCTTCTGAATATAAATCAATGTCTTTTTTCAAGGAAAGCAATAAATTGGTAGGTACCAATAACTTTCTTGCATGGAAGAAGATGATTGGATCACTTCTCAAGGAGAATGAACTCCTACAACACTTCAAATGGAATATTACTATTCCCGCTAAGGAACAAACTCAAGCCTTAGCTAAGTATAATAAGGATGATACAAGAGCCCAAAGGATTCTAATATAATCAATCAAATGCCCTCTCTTTCCTTATGTCTCCAGATTTGAAACATCAAAATAAATTTATGATAATCTAGTAAATCTAATCTTGGTATCCACAACTAGAGAAGTAATATCTCTGAGGAATGAATTGTACAAGATGAAGATAACAAAGGAAGGAATAGCTCCCTACTTCATGAAAATATCTGAAATGAGAGATCAAATTCAATAGCTTGGGGAAGTCATGTATGAAAAAGAAATGACAACTATAGTACTCAATGCTCTACTTAAGGATTGGGGAAACTTCAAATCAAGCATATTTGCCAAGAAGGAAGCAACCACACTCAGTGAAATGTGGCCTCTGTGCAACATAGAAGAAACCAGACTTAAAGAAAAAGAAGATGTGGGATTGAAGGAGCAAGCATTTGCTACCATGGCCAAGAGAAAGGGAAAATTTGGAAAATTCGGTCCACGAGGAACAAGCAACAAAGATATGTCCAAAATCCAATTATTTTGATGCCAAAAATATGGACATTACAAAAGGAATTTTCCTAATCTTAAGAAAGACAACAACAACAAAATAAAGAGGGAATAAGCTCACATAACTCATGAGGAGAGAGAAGAAGGAAAGAAGTAATAGAAGGAAGATCCTTCAAATCTCTATTATGACTAAGTCAAGCTATTTACTTCAAGTCTTCTTTCAAGATTTTGGGTAGGATAGGAGCATGTAGGAAAAAATAGAATTGCATGACTGAAAACATCCTCTAGAATCTAGAAGCATGAAGTACATATATTTCTACATGCTCATGAATATGTAGCATTTATAATGAGAATAAAAATACCTCGAAAGAAATATCTTCTAAAATATAGGAGCATGGTAGATATAGCTCAAGATATTTAGGTAGAAGGAGCATACCTAGTATAGGACCTCATCCATGATGGAAGACAATTGATGATGATTAAGAAATCTTAGAAGACCTCCATCATCAAAAGAAAATGAAACATTTGGATGATAATGGTCTTTAAGATCCTATGATGGAGTCTTCAAAAAGAAGGGTCATGAACCTAAGCAGATGTTTCATTGGGAATACCATTCATGGAATTCAAGAAAAGGATTATATATAGGAAAGATAAGGCATGTATTATAATACAATGAAGTTCAAAAAAATAATATGCTCACATAAGGAGTATAAGATTGCTGACTACGAAGTAAGAAGAAATGTTGACTAGTCCACGAAGCAAGCAATGAAGAGATTCTCTCATGAGAAGCATAAGATGGTTGACCTATATATCTGAGAAGAAGAAAATGAAGAAAGAGATCAAGCATGTCAAGAACACCATGATCACTAAGAATCACTATCTAACAAGATATTTTGAAGATATCTCCTGAAAGAAGGCAAGACAACTTTGACAAAGGAAGGAAGGATCCTTGAAACCTATGAAGGCCTTGGAGATATACAATATGCAAATAAGTGATTTTACTCTACGAAGATTTCATGATGAAGAAGCCATGCAAAAAATGAAAAAAAAATGTTGAAGAAATATGAGGATGAAGTCATGATGGGCTACTAGGTCGAAGAATGTAAACAAGCAAGTACAATGAAGCATCCATGAGAAGAGTATTACAAAGCATGGATAGATGACAAAGAAGTAGCTAGATGAAAAGAGAACATGATGCATGGAAAGAAAGATGCTTTCCATGAAGGAAGCAATGGCATGGCAAACTAGGAAGGAAATTGATCGATGGATGGTGCCCTACCTAGAAGAAGTTCGAACAAAAACTTCATGACATCAAAGAAAGGAAGGAGATCAAGAAGCTGAAGGACCCACAAATAAGAAGTTGTTGATGAATGAAAGAGTTGCTAGTTAAGAGGGATCTCTAACAATTCCTTGATCAAGAAGGAGTTTTGGATCACCCCTGATTACAAAGGAGTGACATTTGTGTTTTTCCATCTCATGGGTTATGCACTAGAACAGGACTAACAACCATAAGTCTAGATGAAGGCCATGAATGGAATTAGGCATAAGATAGACACAACATTCTTATCTTCACTTGGAAGAAAGAATGAGATGATTTGCTAATCATATGGCATTTGATACTCTTTGAGGATGTGTAGGGCATCCAAGATAAGAGTAGGCAAGAGGATCGACATTGTTTGAGGGCTGGGAACCCAAGACAAGAATAGTCCTACAAGGTCATACACAGTGAACACCCGGGTGGGTGTGTACCTTGAGAGACAATGAGGAAGGTGTATATAAATCCTTAGTCTCGCCAGAATTATAGCTCATGATCTCATGAAGAGATGGAGATGTTATTCAAGGCCTTTCACTCTAAGAATGTTGATGGATATGATGCTATAATAGATGGATTGCAAATCCATTTTCTCTTATGTGAATTTTTCAAGATTGATAATAGCCAAACACCTTGTAATGTTGTATGAATACATCCCTAGTTAAGATGGAGTGTTGAGGGAAATGTAACTAGGTTTGATCATCATAAATGTAATTTTTATATTTTTACTTATTCAAGAAAAGAAATATTATTTCTATAATATATGTCAATGAGTTTTTTGCTCATTGAAATATGTCTAGCACTAGTTAAAGTGTTATATGTGAGTCATATAGTCAAAAGAAAAAGGTTTAAGACCTTAAGGGCATGGTACACTTTGTACGATTATGTATTAAGGTCAAGATAATAAGTCCAAGCAAAGTCAAGTATCCTCCAAGCAAAGACACCATCAAAAGAAGCAACGACACCATTAAAAACACCTATTGCAACAAACAAAATCAAGTATGCCTCAAAGCTACAACTCGGCCTACAAGTTGGCCTAAAGGAGGGACAAACCTATACATATAGAGGTTGTCCACTCCGTCAAAAGACAATGCACTCATATCTGAAATATGTGAAGGAATATGGTAAGAAAGAGCGGAGGAAAATGGTCTCCAAGTGTAGCAAGGAAGAAGGGTATACAACCAAAGTTAAAGAGGTTTGTTCTAGGGCAGCTATAGTCACAAGTGTGAGGAAACGGATGGATGTCTCTGCGGCTAGGAAAAAAGAAATCCATAGTCACCCATATATCTTTGGTTGGGGCTAAATATAGGCCTACAAGGCCTCATCCTCAAGCATAGAGGAAAGACACTGAAGCAAAGGAGAGAAGGGCATACAACACCAAGTGAACCTCCCACATGTGTGAGAAACTAGGATAGCATAAAAGTAGTAAAAGCGTACACCCATATGTCAAGAAGGATCTTGTTTGGTGAAAGAAGTAGTCTACTTGAGCAAAGGACAGAAGAGGAACACCTCATCTAGAAGGCTCACTCAAAGAAGGTCTATCTATAGAAAAGAAACAAGGAAGGAAGACGAAGTGGTAAGGAGAAAAGTGTTGAAAGGAGGAAGCCTATGTGTCATGGAACAATGTGAAGAAAAGAGGACTTGAATTGTGCTTGGAGATCTTGTTAAAATTTTTAGGTTCTGGCATTGATCAATAGAAGCTTCAATAAGAGAAATTCACAAAACAGTTTCCCTCTCAAGAGAAGAGATGTTTTGGCCCTTATAGGGAGCCAACATCTTGTGTTCTTGTTCTTATGTTTTGGTAGAAGTTTGATGAAGTACACTCACATGCATTAATAAGAATAAGCAGTATATTAGTATAACAAGAAAATTAGAAAGACTTCTCAGGTTTTTCTCAAGTAACAAAGAATCCTACTATACCTAATTTCCGTAGATTCTTCAACATGGAATCAGAGCTAAGGTGGCACATCAAGGAAAGGGCATCTTAAGAATACTCATCAAGGAAGGACATCTACAAGGTTGAAGAATCAAGCCTATAAGTCTCAATCACTTCAAGGACAAGAAGGTCTACAATCCATCATTCTTCAAGGAAGTCTACAAAGCTAGAAGAAGAGTCTTCCATAAATACCCCTACAAAGAAGAGGAAATCAAAGTAGGACCTACATCATGCTACAAGTCATCAAGCAAATATCATCATCAAGAAAGCCCACTTGGAGAAGGAAAATTGAAGAAAATAAAGATCCAAGAAAGATATTCCATCATGTATTCAAGGAGGAATAAAATCCATTATATCTCAAAATTTATCAAGTATATGTCCCCTTCTAAATATACATCAATGTCTTTTTGCAAGGAAAGCAATAAATTGCTAGGTACCAATGACTTTCTTGCATGGAAGAAGAGGACAAATTTACTTCTCAAGGAGAATGAACTCCTATAACACATCAAAGGGAATGTTAGTATTCCTCCTAAGGAACAAACTCAAGCCTTAGCTAAGTATAATAAGGATGAGATAAGAGCCCAAAGGATTCTAATAGAATCAATCAAAGACTCTCTCACTCCTTATGTCTCAAAATTTGAAACATCAAAAGAAATTTAGGACAAGATAATATAGCTATTCTCGGTATCCACAACTACAGAAGTAATATCTCTTAGGAATGAATTTTACAATATGAGGATAAGAAAGGAAGGAATAGCTCACTACTTCATGAAAATCTCTAAAATGAGAGATCAACTTCAAGAGCTTGGGGAAGTCATGTTTGATAAAGAAATGACAAATGTAGTACTCAATTCTCTACTTGAGGATTGGGGCAACTTCACATCAAGCATATATGCCAAGAAGGAAGCTACCACACTCAGTGAAATGTGGTCTCTATGTAGGATAGAAGAAACTAGACTTAAAGAAAAAGAAGATGTGGGATCAAAGGAGCAAGCGTTTGCTACCATGGCCAAGAGAAAGGGAAAATTTGGCAAATTTTTTCCACGAGGAAGAAACAACAAAGACATGTCCAAAATCCAATGTTTTGGATGCCAAGAATATGGACATTACAAAATGAATTGTCCTAAGCTTAAGAAAGAAAACAAGAACAAAATAAAGAGGGAAGAATCTCACATAAATCAAGAGGTGAAAGAAGAAGGAAAGAATCAAAAGAAGGAGCATACCTATTATAGAACCTCATCTACGATGGAAGAAAATTTGTCATGATTAAGAAATATTATAAGACATCCATTATCAAAAGAAAAAGAAGCATTTGCAAGATAAGGGTCTTTAAGATCCTATGATGGAATCTTCAGAAAGAAGGTTCATGAACCTAAGTAGATGTTTCATTGGGAATCCAATTCATGGGATTCAAGAAGAGGATGATATATAAGAAAGATAAGGTGAAGCTATAAGGGCCACACCAAGTACAACCAAATGAAGCTAAGATGATTAAATGAGAATCAAGATGAGGTATGTATGCATCAAAGTTTAGTCATGTTATCATTTGTATTATTGGTTCATGGGAATATTTCTATAACATGATCAAGTATGGAAGAATGTTTTTCACCAAGAACATGCTCGAAGTCATGTACTACAATATAATGAATCACTATCTGACAAGACACTTTGAAGATATATCCCAAAAGAAGGTAGGACAACTCTGACAAAGTAAGGAAGGATCCTTGACACCTATGTAGGCCTTGGAGATATAGAATATGTAGATAACAGACTCTCCTCTACAAATATGTCATGATGAAGAAGCAATCCAACAAAATAAAAAGCAATGTTGATGCAATATCATGATGAAGTCATGATGGTGTACTAAGTCGAAGCATGCAAACAAGAAAGTACAACGAAGCATCCACGAGAAGACTATTCCAAAGCATGGACAAATGAAAAAGGAGTAACCAGAGGACAAGAAAATATGATGCATGGAAAGAAAGAAAATTTCCATGAATGAAGCAATGACATGAAAAAATAGGAAGGAAAGTGATTGATGGATGGTGACCTAGCTAGAAGAAGTCTGAACAAAAACTTCATGACATCAAATAAAGTAAGGAGTTCAAGTAACTAAAGGACCCACGAAGAAGAAATTGTTGATGAATGAAAGAGTCACTAGTTAAGAGGGAGCTTCGACAAGTCCCTGATCAAGAAGGAGTTTTTGATCACCCCTAACAACCATAAGTCTAGATGAGCGCCATGAATGGAAATGAGACACAAGATAGATACAACATTCTTATTTTCACTTGGAAGAAAGAATGGGAGGATTGGGTACGCATCTAGCATATAATACTCTTTGAGGATGTGTAGGGCATCCAAGGAAAGAGCAGGCAAAAGGACCAATATTCTTTGAGGGCTGGGAACCCAAGACAAGAATAGTCCTAGAAGGTCATACATAGTGAACACTTGGGTGGGTATGTACCTTGAGAGAAAATGATGAAGGTGTCTATAAAGCATTGGTCTCACAAGCATTGTAGCTCATGATCTCATGAAGAGATGGAGCTATTAGTTAAGGCTTTGCACTATGACAATGCTAATGGATATGATGCTATAATAGATGGATTGCAATCTGGTTTCTCTTATGTGAATTCTTCAAGATTTATAATAGCCAAACACCTTGTAATGTTGTATGAATACATCCCTAGTTAAGAGGGAGTGTTTAAGGAAATGTAACTAGGTTCGGTCTTCATAAATGCACTTTTGATATTTGTACTTATTCAAAAAAATAACTATTATTTCTATAATATCCGTCAATGAGTTTCTTGCTCATTGAAATAGGTCTAGCACTAGTTAAAGTGCTATAGGTGAGTCAAATATTCAAAAGAAAAATGTTGAAGACCTTAAGGGCATGTTACACCTTGTATGATTATGTATTAAGGTCAAGAGAATACCTCCAAGCAAATTCAAGTATCTCCAAGAAAATATGCCATCAAAAGAAGTAATAACACCATTAGAAGCACCTATTGCAGCAAAGAAAATAAATTCAGCCTCAAAGCTACAAGTCAGCCTACAGGTCGGCCTAAAGGAGGGACATACCTCTAGAGGATGTCCACTCCCTCAAAATACAACACACTCCTCTCTGAAATTTGTGAAGGAAAAACGCAATAAAGAGCGAAGGAAATGGGTCTTGAAGTGTAGCAAGGAAGAAGGGTATACAACCAAATTTAAAGAGATTTGTTCTAGGGTAGCTGCAATTACATGTGCAAGGAAACAAAGGGTTGTCCCTGCAGCTAGGACAAAATCAATTCATAGTAACCCATCTATATTTGTTTGGGGCTAAATCTAGGCCTACAAGGCCTCCTACTCAATTGTAGAAGAAATACACTCAAGTGAAGGAAAGAAGGGCATACAACACCCAGTGAACCTCCCACACGTGCGAGATACTAGGGCAGTATCACAACAGTACGTTCAGACACCCATATCTCAAGAAGGATCTCGTTTGGTCAAAGAAGAAGCCTACTTGAGCAAGGGATAGAATAGGAACACCTCATCTAGAAGGCTCTCTTAAAGAATGTCTATCTCTAGACAAGAAGTAGAGAAGGAAGACAATGTGTTGACGAGCAAAGTGCGGGAAGGAGGAAGCCTATGTGCCAGGGGAAAAATTGAAGGTAAGAGGAATTGACTTGTGCTTGGAGGATCTTCTTATCATGTCTAGGGTTTGACATTGATCAATAGAAGCTTCAATAAAAGAAATTCATGAAAGGGTTCCCCTTTCAAGAGAAGAGAGGTTTTGGCCCTGGCAGAGAGCCAACATCTTGTGTTCTTGTTCTTATGTTTTGGTAGCAGTTTGATGAAGTACACTCACATGCATTAATAATAAGAATAAGATGATTAAGCTTACAAGAAAATTAAAAAGGCTCCACAAATTTTTATCAAGTAATGAAGATCCTACTATACCTAATTGTCCTATATTCTTCAACCGTTTTATCCAATTTGAGAATTCTTTTACCCTCTTGGGGAGGTTGGTGGGTATAACCACTACATGAGTAGATCTAGGTCTTGGTGGAGTAGGTTTTATTCTATGATTCTAGGGAGTTTCTATGGTGCATCGAATGGTTCTCTTTGGTAAGAGGTGATTTCTTTGGGGGATGTGGTTTTTTGTGTTCTCTATGAGCCAAAATGGTCAAAGTTGGGTGTTAAATATTCCTTTGTAGTGAGGTTGGGTGTGTCAAGAAATGGAGTGGAGGATCCTTCAAGGGAAGTGATAGAAGCATGAGAAGGTTCAAGGTGAAACTGTCAACCCACTTCTTTCTCAACCTCTTCCCTTTGGGGAGAATGCCTTTGCAGCGGGTGAAAATTTTAATTTCATTTGACAACCGAGGAGCTCCTTGGACTAGCTCACTCAAGCTCAGTAAGATGATCACAATGACACTATTGAATTCATTAATCATAAACAACGAAACCTATGGGAGATGCATGATAGAATGGTTAGCCTTCAGAGAGGTCACTGGCTCATCCAAGATAATCTCAACTCTTTGGAAACTTGATCGCTCACATGGAGGGGAATGTTCACTATGAATTCAAATCCCCTCCATTCCTTGATTGAGGTCCATATTATCCTACTCTAGTAAATTATGATGATGTATGATGATAGTTGGTTGAAATTTAATATTATAGGAATTTTGACACTTTTTGATTGTTAGTTTATGTAAATCACTGTCATTTTGTAAATTTTCTTTGTACTTGGGCATGCAGATGTTGGCCAATAAATTTAGTAAGAGTGAGGCCAATACGTTTTTTTGAAGCACTATGAGGAGATGTAACTTTTTGAATTAATAAAAAAGCTTTGATTCACATGAAAAGTGAAGGATATGTGTAATTCCTTCCATACTTAACATGGTGTTTGTGTGTGTGTAATCATCGTAAATTCATCTTAATCCCATATCTGTCAACCATCGAGAAGGATCAAATATCTTGAGCTAAAATCTCTTTCAGAGTTCAAAACATGAATAAACATTTGCAACACAAGATATTTTATCACTCTTGACAATTGATAGATTTGGGGTCAAGATGGATCCACATTGGTTAACTTTTAATGCATATAGAAGGTAATATGTGATGAACACTTGACTAAACTGCGGGGGGTGGTGGGGGTTAATAAGTTTAGCATACTCATGGATTTTCTTTAAACTCATTAGTTGAATCAATACATGAGAAACTTAACAAATAATGACTATCATATTGTGTTAGTGTCAGTATCTGCATACTTCAGTTAGGGATCAAATTTTCTCTTTGCATTTTCATTTTAGGGGTCACATCCTGAAATTTTTACATTATTTCATTAGGTCATGTCAAGCTAATCCACTGATGGTTGTCTTCTCCTTAGAAAATCTAATTTCTCCCTCATAAAGTATACTTTCTGACCCATCTTCAGGTTGTATTCAGCCATGGTTTCATGGTCAAAATGCAATCATGTTTTCATTAGGTCTTATGGCATGTTTTCATTAGATCTTATGGCATGTTTTCATTAGGTCTTAGGGTTTCATTTCTAAGGTCAGAGGCATGATTTAAAGGTGTAAATAAAGGGCAACAAGGGGATGAGGATGATAAATAAATCAAGAATTATGGCTAGTAAATCATAGTCACTATATAATTATCTTTTTAACTAATGTAATTTTCACCTCAAAAAAACATGTTTTTGAGTTGAAAATATAGTATTTTGAGTTAATTTATACTTCTTATGTAATTTTAAGTCACTTTATGTAATAAATGATCATGGATACACCAATGCATCTCTCCTTGCTACAAGACAAAGAAACACTGCAAAAATCAGCTCAAATTGAGCATCATCCACCTGAAAGGGAGCAAAGAAGAAAAGGCATTAAAATAGAGATTTGAGAAAGGTCAAGAAACATTAGAAAGTGGGTTTTTCTAGTAGAAAATCAAAATCTACTCCTATATAAGGTGTCACATTTCATTTTCAAGTTCATCATTCTCATTTGGCAAAGAAAGAGTCAAAAGGTGAAGAAAAGAGGATAAGTTGAGTGAGTTTTGGGCCAAGGAGAAGTGGCTCTGCACTTTTGGAGGTGGCGCTATGTGTTCAGGTCGGAGTTCTGTGTGTACAGGCTGAGCACTGTGCATAGGGAAATTTTGGCAGTGTAAAATAACATTGTGTTGTGCATTCAAGAGGGCGCTACGTGCCTATAGCAGGCGCTACGCATTGAGCCAACAAGGGGAAAAAAGCCTCCAAACTACCTAAAAACATAAAAAAATCACCCTCTTTTCCCTCAAGCAAGCAAATTTCTTCACTGTAATTCATCATTGGTTTGCAATTGAATTTTTTAAAGGCAATTTACAATGGCAAAAGTGAAACCCTAGATTCTTCCTTAATTATACCCTAGAAAACCTAACCCCCATTATTTCTCCCATGACCTATCACTAAAGCCCTGAACCCCTCCCATATATCACTCCATAACATTTTATTGCCTTTGTCCTTCATCCCACAGGATATACTTCAAGAAAGGACCCAAGCCCCTCTCCCTCATTTTCATGATTTATACTCTCCCATTCATTTCCTAGCCCACCAAATACCTCACAAGGTCATCTCCCATTCTCTTATTCCTAATCACTCTTACTCATTCCCTTCATCCCTTTCTAGGAGTGCATAGCCTCAAAATTTGCAAACATGGACAGAGAAGACATAGATTATGAGGAGGAGAGAGATTTTGATTTGACGGAGAATGATGAGTGAGAACAACATTATATTCATCATGGCATAGAGACAATTTACTTAGAGGCTCAGGATGAAGCAACAATGAAGGACATCATCGTACAATCAAAAGAGGCTCAAGTCCAAGCATTGATGGACAATTTGGAGAGAGCCAAGTATGTAATTACATATCTAGAACAAGAGAACAAACAACTGAGTGATCAGCAGGTCCTCATGGAGCTGGAATTTCTCAAGATAAAAAGACAAGGTGACAAGGGTGAATCAACTATGTAAAAGGAAGAGGCACTGGTCACTTTGCATCCCATTGAAAAGGAAATTGAGGGTGATAAAGAGATTTGGCTTGAAAGAGTCAAGTTGCACTTGGAGAAGCTATTGCAGAAGGCATTTAAGGAAAACCAAATCATCAGGAACATGGCCTACCACTACAGGACCCAAAATAAAATTTGCAACATGAGGGTCAAATAGATGAAAGCTAGGCTAAGGCAGGGTCTAAAGGGCAAAAAAGAGGAGGATATGCCTAGGTTGCTTGCTAAAGCTTCCTTGGCTCATCAAGATGCTTGATGATGGTACTACTCACCAATTTTGGTCAAGTTTAGAGAAGATTTTGCTTTTTGCAAATTTTGGAAATTGTACACACAGAAAATCTGGCTTAACGCATAGCGCCATTGGAATTTCAATTTTCCTAGGGGCACCCAATCGACAAATGGCTTGCATTTTTGGATTCAGAGTGATGTGTATTTTCACCCCATGTATTTTCTTATTTTTTGGGGCAGAACTAGTCCACCAAAAAGTCAAACAACACCCTAAAAATGACCTTTCTACCACTTTTTGGATGCACAAAAGCAATATTGGGAGAATCAACTTTTTGGATGTCCAATGAGCTTCAAATGAAGAAATGCTAGGTGTTTTGGAAATTAGACTTGAATATATTTCCAATGAGCTATCATGAGCTCAATGTGGATTCATGGAAGGCCTCCAAAAGGGATCTGAAATTGGCAATTTGTGTTGGACCGATGGCACTGCGCGTAGGACAAATTTTGCACAAGATGGCCATTTTTCTGTGTTTTGACTGTGTTCATGGATTTTCTCTCATGGAGGATGTTTTACTAATTTCGATGATTATTTTTCTTGTAAATATGATGGATAATTAGTAGTAGAGGGTATATTCATTAGAGTAGAAGTCAATTTGAGCACAAATGAATCAGTTTTCTCACTTTTAGAGGCAAGTTGTTAGGATGCCCAAATTTCAGTTTCTTGTTCAGTGTTGGTTAGATTAGCTCCTCATCTTAGGGATTCGACCCCTAAGGATGGGAGGAGCTCGAAACAATGGATATATCTTCTTCTTCTTTATCATTGTAAAGGATTGGAATCATCTGGATGCTTATGCCTTGATTGTACATCATTTTGTAGCAGTTTAGAAGGAGATTAATAAAACTTGTAGCTATTTATTTTGGATCCATGTGGTATGGAGTTTAGTTCAGTTTCTTCTCTTGTGATAATTTCTTAATATGTTTTTTTACTTCATTAATCATTTCATTGCTTCTAAGTGAATATTTTCGAGTTGATAGGCATAATTCATAACATCACTGCTCGTCTTTGGGGAAATATTCACCATTATATGTTTTCTACAGTCTAGGAAGTATCCATGGTAATCACATGCTCTTCCTAGCTCCTCACCAGTCTTAAAACACCTCACCCATGAAGCCCTAGAGTGCTAAACCTTATGCCTACCTTGCCCCATTGAACACCATACAATTTTGACCTAATTCCCTAGCCCTAACTATCTAGCTCCTCCTGATCCAGCAAAGCCCCTTCAAAATCAAATCAAACCTTGTGCTACTATACCTAGCCTGATATACTTTTCCCGATCCAATCATCTTGGTTGAGATCCTTATGGAAAGAGCCCTCTCCCGGCCTAGTAGGGAAAGCTACTTAGCTAAGCGTGGTTTTTGGTTACCTTGGCATTGCCTTCCTTCAGCCTGAGGTTCAATCTAGGTGCTAACATATTGGCAACCATACTGGGGATCATGAAATATTAATCACCTTGGTAATATCTTTCATTTGAATTCTTAAGCTTTTGGATGATGAGTTTTAGAATTTACTAGGCTGAATTGGAAAGTTGTAAAGCAATATATAAAATTTCAAACTTGAGCATGCTGGCTTCTCGAAAGTACACCAGATCCAACCCAGATCTGAATCCTCCAACCATTGTCACTGATCCTCATAAAAATGGGCAGAAATCTAAGAAAGCTGCAGAGAAATTTAGTGTAGCAAAAGAACAAACAAGTGAAGTTTTCATTCCTCATGTCTTTCACTACCATAAAGGTTAGACACTCTGCAAGATATTGAATTTGATATTCATTATGAGAAAAGTCTATTTCATAGTAAGTATTTGAGTTGGATTGATCAAATAGTTGTTGATTCTTCTATATCTCTTGATAACCCCATTGAAGACTTGTTTACACAAAGTAAATCAGGGTCACAGCTTATTCATGATCTCGATCAGTTGTAGAACCTTTCTTCAAACGTAGACACTTGCCTGAAAAATAAGCCATCTTTTAATTTTCGAAATAGCTCCTTTACATCTACTGCAACTCAAACAATTCCTTACCCACTGCTTTCATCTTTACAAATTGTTCATACTACTCTAGCTATTGTTAATTCCCCTTTGAATATAGTGAGTAGCCCAATCCTTGCTTTAAATCCACCTCCCCCACCTCGAGTTATGGTTGCCCGATATGCACCCCTTGTTTTACCTCAAAATCATGGTGCCATGCCCGCTGATTATCAAACCAAAATACCTTTCTTTGATGCCACTTAAGCCATTACAGCTCAACAGAACATAGATAAAATGAATGGTTTCTTTGACCTCTGTGAAGTAGAAATTGAAGATGTGACGATGAGGTTGTTTGTACAAATATTTGGAGGTGAAGTTTGGAAATGGTTCAGAGCCTTACCAACAGCTTCTATCACCACTTTACCAATCCTCCATAGGTAGTTCCTGGATCAATGGGAGGTGAAGAAGAATCCATTTTACATTTTTTCTGAGTATGAGAACATCAAAAGAAATGTTGGCGAGAGTGTGTACAACTATTATGTGAGGTTTAATGCAATATACAATGTTATTCCTGCAAACGTTAAACCACCAGAAGGATTGGTGTTGCTCAAGTTTCTGGACGGTTTCGATACTGATATGGAATATCAGTTGCGGGAACATGATCCTACAACACTAGAAGACACACAAAAGAATGCTATGAGCCAAAAGAGCAAGAATGAGATCTTATAAAAGAGTGACCGTGAAAGAAGAAGCAACTGCTTCATATGTAAAAATGGATACACTGATTCGAACAATGGAAAGGATGGTTGATCGGTTATCCATCACAAATAGACCTGAACCTCAAATCAGGAATCCAAATTTTAGAGGCCAGCAGCAACCCCAATTCCGAATCAAACTGAGAGAACAAAAATCACCAGAACAACCAGCACAACAACAACAGCAGATCAAAACTCCCTTACAACAGAATTATGTTCAAGGAATGGAGGAAGAAGATGAGGACGATCTGGTAATTGAAACAAATCATTTTTTCACTCCTGATGGTATGCCCATATTTCTGACCAAAGATGAAGAATATGCAGAAGTTCTAGACATTCAAAGGGATGAGGATTACATCTTAGCAAGTGATGTGGTTTTGGAGGCTGAATTTGATGATTATCAGCGTGGTTATATGAACGATTTGACTGCACAACAGAGGTAGTACTCTTTAAGGAGTAGAGATGTACAGGTCAATCCCATTCAGAAAAGAAAGGATGTGCAATCAAAGAATGATTCCTTAAACACTCAAAAGAAAGGAAAAGAGCTTGCTGATCCAAATCCTAGAAATGTACCATCAACAAGTACCGCTGCAAACGAGAAGAACAATCAACAAAAAGATGGTGCAATGAAATAGCAAAAAAATAAGAAGGACAATGGTGTCAAAGAGGTAGAGAAAGTTTCATCTTTTAATTTAGAAAGTGAAATTGCTAAATTGAAAGTTTCCATTACTTTGATTGAGATTGTTAAGAATAACAACTATAAACACCATGTATCTAGAATATTTCAAATAGATCCTTTGTCTGGCATGGTGAATGTTGAGGATGATCATCCTGAACTCATTTTTGGTCTAGCCATAGAAGGTCACCCTGAAGATAGCGAAGTCCCTCCCTTTTATCCCAGCCTTAGACTACATGAGTATATTTTCCATAATGCTATGTTAGATTCCAGAACTTCCCACAATTTGATGCCCAAATCCATTATGGAAAATTTGGGCCTGGATATCACTCGGAAATATCATGATTTGTACTCATTTGATTCTGGTAGAGTTTGTTGCATTGGTCTCATCAAAGATTTTGTGGTTTCTTTAGATCAAATCCCAACCAAAAATGTCTTAATGGATGTGGTAGTTGCTGATATACCACCATTATTCGGTATGCTCTTATCTAGATCGTGGGGAGCCAAACTCAAAGGCACTTTACAACTTGACTTCTCTTATGCTACAATCCCTGTTTTCGGTCAATTGAGTAGGTTGAACGAGGAAAAGAAAATGAAGTATATGATCACTGGTAAAGGGAATTGTCATGCGGAAAGAGTTAATCTTGCGGACAAAACCAACCTCCCTAGAAGCTTAAGGCTTTCTAGTGACAAACAAGACAATTAAGAACAAATCTTCTCTAAATATGCATTTACCATATAAGAAATCAAGTTTTTAGATCCTACCTGTAGTCCAACGCTGTTGTAGTAGTCCAGCCTCATCGATTCGGATGAGCTCCTCCTTCTCTCTGAAACCTGCATTCACTAACAATTAAATGATTAAATAGCATTTGAATATCTCATAAAATAAAACATTTTCAACATGCAGACCCAGGAGTATATGAAACAACTCATTAATAACAAATTGTTGAGAAGAATGGACTTATTTGTATTAATAGGAAACAAAAGAAACCATTACAACCTGAGCCTTGGTGTTGTGCAAGTTCCTCCCAGGGTCCAGCAAGAGTTTTCCTTTACTTTGATAAGCTCACCCACTTCCAAATGAAACAAGAAAGGATGGGAATCTCTCCTCACAAGCTTCTACAAGGAAGTCCTAATTTCAGTAGCATCTACCCTTTGGAATATTCAGCTTTCAGCCTCCCTCCTTCTGGCCCAATGCCTGTATTTATAATGCTCTAGAGGAAGTTAATCAGGTCCACCATCAATGGGATAAGCCCCTCTTTGGATGGGGTATCTCCCCTCTTGATGGGATAAGTTCCTCTTTCATAGGGATACATGAACCATCTGGAGGCGCTCAATACATGTCAAAGAAGCTTCTACAATGCTCTAGAAATGACCACAAGTAACTTTTTTAAGATGAAACTCGCGCCTTTTGACCTTTACAGGAGTACGCACCCACCCCTTTACATACAGAGCATACAAGTACGCATGTATTGTGAACTTGGGTTGCATACACGCAGGTAAGGTTGAGAGAAACTACGTACCCAGAGATAAAATAGGTTTTTAAAGACTTTCTCTCTTTTTTGACATGGAGAGCAGAGGTATGAGGCTTGCTAAGGAGGATAGTATGACATTTGATGGAGCCATACTAACTGCAAATAGTCATGGTGACAAATTTTAGTGTAATAGATTGCCCCCTAAAGTGCGAAGCCTGTAATAGATTAGGGTTTTATATCATCTAGGAAGGGTGAAGTACTTTATCATTTCAAGGATTATCTTGTGGAGAGCCCAGTCAGAACCTGCAATTTTCAACACAAAATACATGTATAAGATTATATCATCGCTGAGGTAGGCATTCCCATACTCAGATCAAAAACTTTAACTAACAGACTAACTACTTCTCTGATACAGGAATGATTTCGTAGTACATCATAATCATAGACTCATGTAGACACAGTATGGACGCAGCCATCTGTTTATGATTGGTCTACTATATAACGAATACAAAACTCCTCGCAGCCTGGATGGTGGAAACTAGATCCAGGGTGCTTCATTTCTACTTCCCGAAATGGTACAATTCTAGCCATGCGAATAAATGAGTCGATGTCGAACATGGTAGAAACCACTTGATTACCAGTCGATGATGTAAACTGTTAACAAGTGTGAGAGAGACCACCAGTGCTGTCAATGGTTCTCAAAGTACCCAGTACAATCCATGAAATGTGAATGAATGAGTCGATGTCGAACATTTCACGGAGTCCTTCGATCGAAA
>APFE030478520.1:138166-156291 GCA_000404065.3 Pinus taeda
GGCGCTCAATACACGTCAAACAAGCTTCTAGAATGCTCTAGAAATGACCACAAGTAACTTTTTTAAGATGAAACTCGTGCCTTTTGACCTTTACAGGAGTACGCACCCACTCCTTTACATACAGAGCGTACAAGTACGCAGGTATTGTGAACTTGGGTTGCGTACACGCAGGTAAGGTTGAGAGAAACTGCGTACCCAGAGATAAAATAGGTTTTTAAAGACTTTCTCTCTTTCTTGACATGGAGAGCAGAGGTATGAGGCTTGCCAAGGAGGATAGTATGACATTTGATGGAGCCATATTAACTGCAAATAGTCATGGTGACAAATTTTAGTGTAACGGGAATCCCGTGAATCATCCAATAAATGATGTACATACTGATTTAGAGTCTTTTGTTTTTTACTTTGATAGTGGATTGAATGATGTAGATATTCAGCTTGTAGAAGTAGATGATGTACTAGAAATTTCTGAGAATTTTAGAGTAGTTATTAGACAAGAAAAAGAAAAAATAGCAATTTCTTTTGAGCATCCTACACAATAGCAAAAGATTAGTGAAGAGCAGGAAAATGAAGTAATCAGCGAAGGTAAGGTTGAGAATGAAATAGAGTTCCAGCATCTAGAAGATGAAGCTGGCGTTTGGAGCATGGACTTCGATGGTGTTTTGGGTAAAGACAGTGCCGGTATTGGAATTTGGATCCGAAGCCCTTCTTTCTAGCCTACCAAAGTCCCAAGTAATGTTAGAGTATGTTCCTACAAGTTAGCTTTTGATTGCTCTAAAATTAAGCAGAGTATGAGGCATTGATTATAGGTCTAAAAATTTTGAATAAATTGGGTGCGAAAAGGATTTCTGTTTATGGTGATTCAGAGCTGGTGATTAAACAAGTAAAAGGAGAATATCAGGCAAAGCATCCATGGATGAGAGCGTACAAAAATGCAGTTCTAGACATTTTGAAGATGTTTCTAGAATACACCTTGACAACGGTACCCCAAAGTCAAAACATCATTGCGAATTCACACGCCACTGCAGTAAGTAATTTGAAGATTCCAATGAATTCTAGCAATAAATTTGAAATTCATGTTAAACATAGGCTTACTGTTCCTGATAATTTGAGGTATTGGCAATTTTTTTGGGATGACAATGAAATTAATGCCTTTTTGCAGAATGAAGGAAAGTTTAAGAATGCTTTCAGTGATGATGTTTGTTATTCCGATGAGCAAGACGTTGAGGTAAATTAGGTGGAGGTTTTATAGCTAAAGGATAATGTTATTCCTAGAGGTATCATACCTTTAGAGGAGCTCGTTGATCAAGATGATGTGGCAAGAAAACCAACCTTGGTTCCTATGGAAAAAGGAGTTGAAGATGTAAATCTTGGAACAACAGACCAGCCCAAACTTTTAAAGTTATCAAAAACATTGTCTCCTAGAGCAAAGGCTAAGTATGTTAAGTTTCTTTCTGAATTTTTTGATGTTTTTGCATGGGATTATTCAGATTTGAAAGTGTATGACAAGAACACCATTCATCATACTATTCCTATCAATCCGGATCAAAAACCTTTTAGACAAAAGTTGAGAAGAATCAATCCAAAGTTGTTGCCATCCATCAAGAAAGAGGTAAATATATTGTTTAAAGTTGGAATCATTGTTCCAATTAGATTTTGTGATTTGATTTCAAATTTGGTCTCGGTATGAAAGAAGGATGGAGAGATAAGGTTGTGCATAGATTTTGGAACCTCAATGAAGTATATTTAAAGGATAATTGTCCTCTTCCTAAGATGGACCATATTCTGCAAAGAGTAGTTGGCGCAACATGGATGTCACTACTAGATGGCTACTCGAACTATAATCAGATCTTGGTGCATGAAAAATACCAAGACAAACTACCTTCACAACACCATGGGAAACTTTTCAGTATGCCAAGTTGTCATTTTGGCTGAAGAATGCTGCAACCACTTTTCAGTGGGTGATGGACATAGCTTTTGCTAATGAGAAGGATGTTTTCTTGGTAGTCTATTTAGATGATTTGACGGTATTTTCTAGTTCTGATGATGAGCATTTGCACCACTTAAGGATTGTTTTTTAGAAATGTAGGAAGTTCGGGATTTCTCTAAACCCGAAAAAGAGTCTTTTTGCCATGGAAGAAGGCAAAATCCTTGGTCATATAATTTCTAAAGATGGTATTCGCATTGATCCTTCAAGGGTGGAGGCAATCTAGCAAATAGACTTTCCGCGCAACAAAAAGGAGATTCAAGCTTTCAATGGTAAGATGAATTTCTTACTTAGATTTATACCAAGTTTAGCTGAGCATTTACATGAATTAACTAATATGTTGAAGAAGGAAAACACTGTGAAATGGACTGAGGATTCCATGAAATTGTTCAACTTGGTAAATTTTGCTTTGATCAGAACCCCAGTTTTGATCAGTCCTGAATATACTCATGTTTGTATTATATTTTCATTTGCATATGAGCACACTGTGGCTGTGGTGTTGATCCAAAAGAGGGATCAGGTGGAGCAACCCATTGCTCTTTTCAGTAGGACTATTAGAGATGTTGCCTTGCATTACAATATAGTTGAGAAACAAGCTCTAGCTCTTATAAAAGCATTGAAGGGTTTTAGGGTATACATTCTACATTCACATACAATATCATATGTTCCTAACATAGTTGTCAAAGATGTTCTCATGCAAATTGATCTGGAGGGAAGAAGAGGTTAGTGGATAGCAGCAATGTTGGAGTATGATCTTGAGATTAAGCCTACCAAATTGATCAAAGGACAAGGCTTGGCGAAACTGATGGCTGAATCAAATCTGCATGCTCTAGACATAAATCTCATTGCAGCAATGTCAGATGACAAAGATGGTGGCTCACTCATTCAAGTATCAGAAATGTTTCTCAAATCACCTTGGTATTCTAATATAGTTTATGTTCTTCAGCATCTTTTGTCGCCTCCTAGAATGTCAAGAAGTAAAGGTAGATCACTAAAACTAAAGTCTACAAAATTATGCATCTTAAATAGTGCTTTCTATTGGAAAGATCCCGGAGGGGTCCCTCTTAATTGTTTCATTGAAGATGAAGCTCATCAGGTGATGAATGATTTTCATAGAGGTGATTGTGGTGGTCATTTTTTTTGGACAACAACAGCTAACAAACTGCTGAGAGCGGGATATTATTGGTCAACTTTGTTTTCAGATTTATATAAGACAATCATGAGCTACCATGAATCCCAAGTTTTTCAAGGAAAAAGGAAGTTTCTTCCTCTTCCTCTGAATCAAGTTGAAGTAAATGCACCTTTCAAGTAGTGGGGACTTGATTTCATAGGAGAAATCCATCCTACATCATTAGCAAAACACAGATGGATTTTGATAGCTACTGATTACTTCACCAAGTGGATTGAGGTCATTCCGACAAGGCAAGCCACAAACATAGTAATTATCCAATTTTTAGAATCTAATATCTTGTCTCATTTTGGTTTCCCTCAAAATATTATAATAGATAATAGAACAACATTTAAGTCAAATAGGATGGTCAAGTTTTGAAACAAGCACAATATTACATTGGGTCATTCCATGACATACTACCCGCAGGGCAATGGATTGACTGAGTCATCAAATAAATCCTTGGTGAACATTATCAAGAAAATGTTGGAGGCTAACAAGAAGAATTGGAGTCAAAAGCTTGTTAATGCCTTGTGGGCTGACAGAGTGAGCAACAAGAAATCAATAGGTATGTCACCTTTTGAGTTGGTTTATGGTACTGATACGGTATTTCCCACATCACTTGCAATCTCGGTCATGAGATTATTATAGGAAGCTGGCAACGAAGAGGATGATATTCAACGCAGAATTAATCAAATGATTCACCTTCAGCAAACTAGGGAAGAGGTTTCTCAAAACACTTTTCGGCTGCAGGAGAGGATAAAGAAAATTTATGACTGCAAAACCAAGGCAGAAAAGTTTCTGTTGGACGATGTAGTTCTGCAATGGGATGCATGAAATGAAGAAAAAGGAAAGCATGGTATGTTTGACAATCTATGGAAAAGACTATATAGAATCTAAGCCTATCGAAGACATAATGCGTTTTTGTTAAAGGAAATGGATGGTGAAGAGCACTTAGGAGCACTAGTGAATGGTAGGCTCCTGAAATACTACTACTTTTGATGTTGTTCCCTGAAGTTGCTTCACCGTCATTGTATATACCGGTTTACTTTTCCTTGCAAGATTTCAAGTACACTATCATCAGAGCTTGTAACCCAAAGAGAAGCCTATAAAGCTTGAATGATTTGTGTTGATTTTGGTTGATTTGGTTTTGAGTCAAGTTTAGAGTCTGTTGTGAGTCAGTTTCCAGTTTTTATTGAGTCATTATTCTTTAAAATTATAAAAAAAGGGTTTTTTTTGTTTGTTTGACCGTATTGGCCCAATCAGCTAGGCACTTGGTCTATGGTGTTCTTGACACCTCCAAGGAGCTGCCATCCCCAATAAGTCCAATGTTAGTGTTAGTATCTACATACTTCCATCATGGATCAAATTTTCTCTTTGCATTTTCATTTTAGGGGTCCCATACTGAAATTTTTACATTATTTCATTAGGTCATGTAAATTTGATCCATTGATGGTTGTCTTCTCCTCAGAAAATATAGTTTCTCCCTCATAAATTATACTTGCTGACCCATCTTCAGGTTGTATTCGGTCATGGTTTCATGGTCAAAATAAAATCATGTTTTCATTAGGTCTTAGGGTTTCATTTCCAAGGTCAAGGGCATGATTTAAAGGTGTAAATAAAGGGCAGCAAGGGGATGAGGATGATAAATAAATCAAGAATGACAGCTAGTAAGTCATAGTCACTATATAGTTATCTTTTTAACTAATGTAATTTTCACCTCAAAAAAACATGTTTTTGAGGTGAAAACATAGTATTTTGAGTTAATTTAGATTTCTTATGTAATTTTAAGTCACTTTATGTAATAAATGATCCTGGCTACACCAATGCATCTCTCCTTGCTACAAGACAAAGAAACACTGCAAAAATCAGTTCAAATTGAGCATCATCCACCTGAAAGGGAACAAAGAAGAAAAGGCATTAAAACAGAGATTTGAAAATGGTCAAGAAACATTAGAAAGTGGGTTTTTTCTAGTGAAAAATCAAAATCTACTTCTATATAAGGTGTCACATTTCATTTTTGAGTTCATCATTCTCATTTGGCAAAGGAGCCAAAAGGTGAAGAAAAGAGGAGAAGTTGAGTGAGTTTTGGGCCAAGGAGAAGTGACGATGCACTTCTGTAGGTTTGCGTTGCGCGTTTGAGGTAGTGGAGGTGGCGCTGTGTGTTTAGGTCATAGTGCTGCGCTTACAGGCTGAGCGCTGAGTGTAGGGAAATTCCGATAGTGTAAAAGAACATTGCACTGCGTGTTCAAGAGGGTGTTGTGCGTTGAGCCAGCAAGGGCCAAAAGGCCTCCAGCTACCTAAAAACATAAAAAATCACCCTCTCTTCCCTCAAGAAAGTAAGTTTCCTCACTGTACTTCATCATTGGTTTGTAATTGAAGTTTTTAAAGGTAATTTACAATGGAAAAAGTGAAGCCCTAGATTCTTCCTTAATTATACCCTAGAAACCTAACCCCCATTATTTCTCCCATCACCTATCACTAAAGCCTTGAACCCCTCCCCTATATCACTCCACAACATTTTATATCCCTTTCTCCTTCATCCCACAAGCTATACTTCAAAAAAGAACCCAAGCCCCTCTCCCTCATTTTCATGATTTATACCCTGCCATTCATTTCCTAGCCCACCAAATACCTCACAAGGTCATCTCCCATTCCCTTATTTCTAATCACTCTTGCTCACTCCCTTCATCCTTTTCTAGATGTGAAAAGCCTCAAAATTTGCAAACATGGAAAGAGAATACAAAGATTATGAGGGGGAGAGATATTTTGATTTCAAGGAGAATGATGAGCGAGAACAACATTATATTCATCATGGCATAGAGACAATTGACTTAGAGGCTCAGGATGAAGGAATGATAAAGAACATCATCATACAAGAAAAAGAGGCTCAAGTCTAAGCATTGATGGAAAATTTGGAGAGAGACAAGTATGTAATCACATATCTAGAACAAAAGAACAAACAACTGAGTGATAAGCAGGTCCTCGTGGAGTTGGAATTTCTCAAGATAAAAATACAAGGTGACAAGGGTGAATCAGCTATGCAAAAGGAAGAGGCACCGGTCACTTTGACTCCCATTAAGAAGGAAATTGAGGGCGATAGAGATATTTGGCTTGAAAGAGTCAATTTTCACTTGGAGAAGCTATTGCACAAGGCCAATAGGGGAAGCCAGATCATCAGGCACATGGCCTCCCACTACAGGATCCGAAACAAAAGTTTGCAACATGAGGGTCAAACAGATGAAAGCTAGGCTAAGGCGGGGTCTAAAGGGAAAAAAAGAGGAGGATATGCTTATAAGCTTCCTTGGATCATCTAGATGCTTAATGATGGTACTGCTCACCAATTTTGGTCAAGTTTGGAGGAGATTTTGTTTTGTTCAAATTTTGGAAATTGCACACACAAAACATCTAACTCAACGCGCAGTGCCACCAACGCTATGCTTTTCCTAGGGGCACCCAATTGACAAATGGCTTACATTTTTGGATTCAGAGTGATGCGTATATGTACCCTATGGATTTTCTAATCTTTTGGGGCAGAACTGGTCCACCAAAAAGTCAAAAAACACCCTAAAAATTACCTTTCTGCCACTTTTTGGACACACAAAAACAGTCTTGGGAGAATCAAATTTTGCGAGGTCAAATGAGCTTCAAATGAAGAAATTATGGGTGGTTTGGAAAGTAGACTTGAATATATTTTCAATGCGCTATAATGAGCTCATTTTGGATGCAGGGAAGGCCTCCAAAAGGTACTTGAAAGTGGCACTGCGCATTGGACCAATGGCACTGCGCGTAGGACAATTTTTGCACAGGATGGCCATTTTTCTGTATTTGACTATGTTCATGGATTTTCTCTCATGGTGGATGTTTTACTGATGTAAATGATGACTTGACTTGTAAATATGATGGATAATTAGTATTAGAGGGTAGATTCATTAGATTAGAAGTCAATTTGAGAACAAATGAATCAGTTTTCTCACTTTTAGAGGCAAGTAGTTAGGATGCCCAAAGTTCAGTTTCTTGTTCAGTGTTGGTTAGATTAGCTCCTCATCTTAGCGATTTGACCCCTAAGGATGGGAGGAGGTTGAACAATGCCTATATCTTCTTCTTCTTTCTCTTTGTAAAGGGTTGGACTCAGCTGGATGCTTATGCCTTGATTGTACATCATTTTGTAGCAGTTTAGTAGGAGAGTAATAAAAATTGTAGCTATTTCTTTGGGATCCATGTGGTATGGAGTTTATTTCAGTTTATTCTCTTGTGATCATATGTTAATATGTTTTGTATACTTCATTAATAATTTCATTGCTTCTAAGTGAACGTTTTCAAGTTGATAGGAAGAATTCATAACATCACTGCTCTACTTTGGGGAAATATTCACCATTATATGTTTTCTACAATCTAGGAAGGATCCATGGTAATCACATGCTCTTCCTAGCTCCTCACCAGTATTACAACACCTCACCCATCAAACTCTAGAGTGCTAAACCTTATTCCTACCTTGCCCCATTGAACACCTTGAAATTTTGACCTAATTCCCTAGCCCTAACTATCTGGCTCCTCCTGATCCAGCAAAACCCCTTCAAAATCAAATCAAACCTTGTGCTACTATACCTAGCCTAATATCCTTTTCCTGATCCAGTCATCTTGGCTGAGATCCTTACAGAGAGAGCCCTCTCCTGGCCTAGTAGGGCTAGCTACTTAGCGAACCGTGGTTTGTGGTTACCCTGGCATTGCCATCCCTCAGCCCGAGGTTTAATCTAGGTGCTAACATATTGAATATGTGAACATCAAGTAATAAAAAAACTGAACCATCACATAAACAAATAATAATATCACATATTGACACCAGATATATGTGGAAACCCATAAAGGGAGAAAACCACGGTTTTATTATTATTCTGATGCAAAGGAAAGCTCCTTCTCCTTATTACATCTAATTTTTTGTAGACCCCAACCTACAGGAGGCTGCTATCTCAATTTTCTGCAAATTGCAACATGCAAGGAAGCTCCAACTCCCATATGGTTTTTGTAGGCTACAACCCACAGGAGGCTCCTACCTCAATCAACTCCAACTGGATATTTATCAATCTTCAAGTTGAAAGGAGACTACCATCCTCTTATGTAAACACGAAATAACAATGTATTGGTTTACTTGGTCATAAAGTTTTCATATCTCCATCTTCATTTCTACATCTTCTTCCCTTGAAATCTCCACATCAAATTCATAAGTGCCAGGTAACTAATGTATAATAGTTCAATCAACTCTCACACATTTATCCATTCTCTGACTTTTATGCCTTCCAAAATCACATCTTTTATAGAAATAGTTTATTGGCTATTTGTATTCCACATAGGAATATGAAGTGAATAGGATGGACTCTTCCTTCCACTCATTCGCTTCCAAAATATTTAGATCTTGAATATTGGAACACAAAATAAATAAACCACCCAATATTAATTTCAGCCACATGTAATGATTAAATGTATCAACCTAATGGCAACACCAAATGACAATATTTATCATTAATGCATCCCAACAATATTTGCAACATTTTTTCATTTACCTTGGAGTCTTAACTTTGCATCACAACAATTAATTTTAATTAACAGTTTCACATCACAAATACTTCATTAAACAATCCCTGTAACATTACCCAAGCATCAAACCATCAACATGCTATCAACGTATTTGTTTCTCCTTTGTCCCTTGTTTTTCTTCTTCTTTGCTTGTTGTTCTTGTTCTACTCCTTTGCTTGTTGTTCTTGTGTTGATCCTTTGCATGCTGCTCCTTTTCCATCAATGACAATATTGCCAACAATCTCCCTCTTTGGCATTGATGACAACAAATTTTTCCTCCCCCTTTCATTCTTAAAAGTGTCTTCCTTCCTCTAATTACCTCCCCAATTGACATTAATGGAAAGGAGGTTACAAATGTCTTGTGGCTTGCAAAAGAGTCCTAAGTGTAGCTGTCATCATTACACTAATGTTTTATAACCTGAAGTGTGTTGTTCTGAATGAATGAATAACTGCTACTCTAGATGGCTCACTAGGGATCCTTCATATTTAATGAGTGCTACTCCAAAGTTAACATTTCTCATAAGGCATCAACAAAGGCTTCAACACCCCTAAAAAATATTGTACACAAGTGACGATTCTTAAGATTTTCCACAAAAATGTACTTTAATTCCCCTAGGACATGTTTATATACAATCCCAGCCCATTCAAGATCATTAAGAGTTGGATCATCAACAAAATTGACAACCTACCTACCATGTTAAAACTAAAGAACCATTGCTGGCTGGACCCATTATTGCCTCTTTATATCCCATAGGGTACTAGACACCAGACACCAGATACAATAAGGTATCATGAGTTCATATATCATGTTGCTGGCATTGCATAATGCATACACTTTGATACCAATATAAAATTCTGAATAACATAAATTTAACTAGTCCTAGCACACAAAATTGTGTTTTAATACTTAGGGAAGTTCCTTAATCTTGAAAGCATCTGACATGCAAACCTAGAAAAGCTCCTTCTTTGATGGTATGAACTACATGATATGAAGAATTCAAAATATGGACATTCAACACAATGAAACCTCAACCACTTATCTGTTGCCTGAAGTGAAGAATGCCCCTATTGGAATTCATTGCATACAAAACACTGGTAAACAAATATTTGGAGACTTCATGCTATTAGTCACAAATGTGTCAAAGAAAGCATGACCTTCATTTTCAAACTGGTTGTTGCCACTATCCCACAGATCATCAAGAGTATAAAAATATAGAGATTCAACTTCACTTGTTCGCCTTCCTTTAATGGAATTCATTTCGAATAGATCTATGAAATTGGTACATATTTCATCCACTATAAAGATGCAAGCTCATAGAGTGAAATACATATGTCTTGTCATGATATAACATTGCCTTTGTAATAATAGTATTGTGCAATAAAGATATGATTCCACAATATATTAAAACAATGCAACAACCTCTTTGACATGCACTATTCACACTTCAACATGTTCCAATATGTTGGAGGATGGAATCGATATATTGTTTTGTTTACGAAATGCAAACTAAATTTGCTTACAAGTTGATATGAGTACACCATCACAATAAATATCACCCACATTCCTTTACCCATCCACCCACGACATGGTGTCCTTGGAATAGTGGCAAATAAAAATCTCTGCTGATGGCTATGAGCGTGCCCTCCTACCTTTGTTCCTTAACTTCTCATTCTCAGAGTAAGTATGAAACTCCAAACTACACAACAGTGACATCACCCGTTTTAGCATGGGTTCTTACGCTCAAGAAGAAGACACCCATGCTATAACTCATTTTATTGGCACCACACTCAATTCACCTACTTCATGGAAACTCAACTTGACATCTAATTTGAAAGATGGTATTTGAGGATTCAAGCCACTTACTTCCTATCCATGATTACTACGAATAACTAGTTGCAGTTGATCACGTATTGGATGATGAGTCCGAGTGGTAATGAAATGAGCCCATACATATTTTAAATCCCTCTTTGATGATGCCACTATAGTGTCATAATGATAATGCCCTTTTGAACATATGTCACAAGTTCAAGAAAACTTGACTAAGTGAGAAAATTTCCATGACTACGTAGAGGATAGATGTCTAAGTAGAATAACAAGTTGTAACTCCAACGCCAATGCCAACTCATTGTATCCTTACATCCTTGTCAATTAATGCTAACGCCAATCAATGGAATAATGCCATATATCTATGAGCAACAAAGAGTGAATAACATCAATCTATTCACTGATGAAGAATGTGCGTCTCAAGAAAAAAGAGGATACATAATATATATATATATATATTATATATATATATATATTTATATATTATTATATAATATATATATATATATATATATAATATATATATTATATATTATATATATATATATATATATATATTGTAAATGTTGTTTAAAGAATTGTCGTTCCAAATTACGGCATAAATCCCTAGTTGTTTTTCCATTTAACACACTATTGCCAAGTGAAATAAATGAGGATGCTTCCAAAGAAATATTTTCCATATTGATTAATGCTAATGCAAGTATCAATGCTCTGTCAGATATGCACGACAA
This sequence comes from Pinus taeda, assembly GCA_000404065.3. Classification (NCBI taxonomy): domain Eukaryota; kingdom Viridiplantae; phylum Streptophyta; class Pinopsida; order Pinales; family Pinaceae; genus Pinus; species Pinus taeda. The sequence continues at coordinate 149,449 of APFE030478520.1, forward strand.
TAAATGCTTCATACATATAGTAACACTACTCTATGTAAATGATTCCATTACGCGCGATCTACCACTGCTCCATCGAATCTTGTTCCGTTACGCCTAACAAATTGTCGCTGAAATCCATATCTTCATGTGGTCCTTTTGCTCCTTTCCTAACATCTACTTCCAGCCTACACATCCTAATGTCCAGAATAGTGACTTATGCCTTCATGATTTCCTGTAACTTCTCAAATTTGGTGATTTCCTATAACTTCTCAAATTTCCTTTGCAATAGCACACATTTTTTAATCCAAGAGCACCAGATGCGCCTCTCTCCTAGTCCTCCAAAAACTCACTTCAGTAATTTAAGAGGGTCAACCTATGCTGCGTGTGATCCTCTAGTCTGTGATTCATTCTCTCATGTTCTAGTGCATGTTTCTCCAATCTGCGATTTAGGAGGGTCGCCTTATTCTCCACAGCCTCTACTAATTGTATCAACGTACTTCTCATTCTCTCTTGTGCATTTACCATGCTATGTATCTATGTATCTATGTATCTATATATATATATATATATATAATATATATATATATATATATATATATATTATATTATATATATATATATATATACACACACTTCAGGATCCCCATGTCGATGTGCAACAACTTGTATAGCAATCACCTTCCTTTTTGTTGAAAGATGTGCAGATGGTGCATGCCTTTCAACAAGGTCCTACAAACACATTTCCTTTTGAAATTGAAATTGAATATAGCCATCATTTGTTTTATCAAGATTTTATTGCAGAGACATTTCAACATGTATTAAATTGTCAAGAACTATTGGAGCTGCTCTCTCCCTGAGATAAGCCTAATTTCAATTTGTTATTGAAGTTAAACACTAGTCCTTTCTCCTTTTTTTGTGGTTTCTTCTGCTTGATATTTTAGAGATATCCTAGACCCAATTTCCTTTACTCAAAAATTTAGGTTTGAATATGCACATGAAACTTCTTATATTGATTATCTCTTCCAAGCTATTTTAATGTTGCTTTCTTATGCCCTTTGTGGTTACAAGAGAATTTGCAAATAACGCTTACTATTTATTTTCATCTTCTCAATTAGAGTTATTATTAAAGGCTTAATGAAACAAGTTTTTCCTCATGACTCTGCCACTCCCCCTAAGATGATGCTACTATTCTAACATTGACCAGATGATTTGCATGCTCCTTGGAGAAGCTCCCCCTGAAATTATGATGACTTCATTATGTCACTGGAGTAACATGATCCTCCTTTTCCCTCCTCTTCCATATTTTGGTAGGTTTCTTTATATGATTTGCATTCCTTTTTATTCATAGTTTTGGTTGATTTGATTTACTTCCATCACCTATTTATGATTATCTATGGTATATGGCGGCTTGCAGCGATTGGCTTTGTGTTATAGACATATTTGGGCACATCAACCCCAAACTTATATGTTGATAAACTAGGGCTCTTCAACCCCTAAAAGAGTTGTTTCATACCCTAAAAGAACATAGTCATTTGATTACATCATTCCCCAAAAGTTCCACCCGAGAAACCATCCAGAAATAGCCTAAACTAAACCATACTGACTGTTACACTACTCAGGTGCGATGCATATTGATTAGGCCTTCTATAGGGTGCGATGGGCAAGGATGGGCAAATGTTCAAGACAGTTTGCTAGGTGGTTGCTCATGGAATCTTCTAGAAATTTCTCCTATGGCACTTGCCTGTCTGAATTCACCAAGGGATGAGTAAGAGATCCAAGAAATCTCCAAGTGGAACCAATTGTAACAAGTGGAAGGACAATAATCAAAACCCCAGAGATGACTCACACCCTTGCACACATCTATAAATGGATCCCTTATCTAAGAGATCTGGAGGTTGGAATATTGTGAATTGTAAGAAGTGTTGATAGTTTGTATTTGAAGAAAAGAGCATTGTATTGTTGGTGTGATCTTGCTATTTCATGAGGTGAAGAGGGATTGAAGCTGGGAGGATGATGTCGGATCATACAATTGGGTTGTAATTCTCTCTTTTGAAGGCTTCAAAAACCTCAGTGGTATTGACTGATCTGTTTCCAAACGCAGAAACTAATCTGGTTGCTATCGATCATGCTTCCACATCTCAAGTGCTTATGCTATCCATCTCAAACAAGAAAAATGATGCTTTGATATCGACAAGGAATAAAGATTATGGGAATCCATCATCGTCAAACAACCAGGCTACAGATCAACCTACTTGTTCGATAATGACTTCGCTAGAAGTTGTTCCACCCATTATTCCTAAATTAACTATAAAGCCACCAAAGAGAGTCGTACATAAATTAACATTTAGTTCTCGTGCTCGAGTCGCTTAGAATTATAATATAGTGGAGGATCTGGTTCAATCACCATCCGCTATATTGACATTTGAGGTATTACAAAATTGTCCCTCCCAAAAGCAGGCTTTGTTATTAGCAATAGGTGGAATTGATCCAACAGATTCCAATCTTGTGGCATTTAATCATAAAGGATATACACCTCAGTTACCAGCCCAACTCACTTTCCTTATACAGGTAAAATCCCTCAATAAAAAGGTTCATCGAACCATCATTGATGAGGGGGAATCTACCTGTATTATGTCAATGAGTTGTTGGAAAAATCTTGGTTCACCACCCTTGTCATGATCATCAAAAAAATTAAAAGCATTCGATGGAAGAACATACACTCCATATGGGTTTTTAAGTAACTTGCAAGTTGAACTCGGGGGCAAGATAGTAGAGATTGAAGTTGAGGTTATTGATGGAAACCTTGATTAAAACATCTTACTAGGAAGGCCCTAGATTTATGCTATGCCTGTCGTTGTGTGTACATATTTTAGAAAGATTACATTTCCCTTCCAAGGTGGAATCACAATCGTTGACCAACTAGCCTTTTTTCCTAACAGTTCACAAGCTACTGGAAACATTCCATTGATCCATGGAAGTTCTCAATCGCTTCAAAATGTCAGAGTAGGTCTCCAAAAAGACCCTTCCTTAATGGGTACTTTTTCCCTCCCGCCTCCATTTGGTCTTGCACAAGTGACCACAGTGGAAACTTGTCATATGATATCTTCTACATCATCTAAGTTTAAGAAGAACTCTGACCATTTTCATAGTGCGGATCACCGCAAGTGTTGCCACCAAGCCCCATAGAATCTTTGTAGCAATCAATTTTCTAGGCTTGGGCGACAAACCCGAATCAACACTCAGTGAGTGTTTGGGTTGATAGATCTTTAGAATATGGTACCTCTTCTGATCCTTTGTCTCATATACATTCTACAGACGAAGGAATCATACAATCAATGATAATACGAGAGACACCATGGGAAGATTACCACCATCGTTCCCACTTTCGAGATGACAATGAAGATTATTCAAGCGACCTCAATCATCCTTTCGTTTTTGATTTTTTATTAAATAATGTAAATACAGTAGATCTCGATCAAAATCTGTCCAACATTGAAGAAACTATCGCCATTAATATTTCGATCAAACCTAATGTTGTAGAGAATAATCACATTGGCAAATCTTGTTCTCCATCAGAACTAGAGATTTATTGCGCTCTCTTTCACGAATTTAGAGATGTCTTTTCATGGTCATGTGAAGAAATGCCAGGCATTGACTCAAGAATTATTGAATATGAAATCAAGATGTACCCAGATGTCAAACCAGTACGACAACGGCTTTGACCTATCCATCCGAAGAAAGTTGCTGCCGTTAGAGCAGAATTTGAAAACATTTTGCATGCTAGTTTCATTTACCCTATTCCTCTCACTGATTGGATATCAAATATTGTTCTTGTAATGAGAAAACAAGGAACGATTAGAGTGTGCATCGATTATAGGGATGTAAATCAAGCGTGCCTAAAGGACAACTATCCTACACCCTTTATCGACCAAATTATTGATGAATGTGCTGGATGCGAAATATTTTCATTCATGGATGGATTTTCTGGATACAATCAAATTAATATCCGCCCACAAGACCAGTCAAAAACTGCATTTATATGTCTGTGGGGCACATTCGCATATCGTAAATTACCTTTCGGTTTGAAGAATGCAGGGGCAACTTTTCAGAGGGAAATGAATTATGCCTTCCATGACATCAAACACATCATTCAACCATATCTTGATGATCTACTGGCTCATTCACAAAAGCGGACTGATCATCTGCAACATTTGAGAGCCATATTTCTACGTTGCCGACACTTCAAGATACGACTCAATCCGCACAAGTGTGTGTTTTGTGTTGGTTCTGGTCGATTACTTTGTTTTGTAGTTTCTAAGGATGGAACTCGACTTGACCCTTTTAAGGTTTAGGCCATCCTTGACATGCCTCACCTTCAAATTTGCTTCAGATTCAGAGACTCCAAGGGAAAGCTAACTTTTTGAGGAGGTTCATTCCACATTATGCTGAACTCGCTAAAGGTTATACACGTCTTTTGAAAAAAGGAGTACCCTTCCACTGTGATCAGGTTGCGCAAGTTTCCTTTGATGCTTTAAAAGATTCCTTGATAAAAGCATCATTAATGTACGCTCCTTACTATAAAAAAGACTTCAACCTGTATTTAGCCACTGCAAATACAACCATCGTCATGGTTTTAGTGCAAGAAGATAATGGAATAGAACATCCTATATATTATTTAAGTCACAATCTTAATGATGTAGAAAGAAAGTAGTTTTTTGTTGAAAAGTTGGCTTTAGCAACCGTTCCAGCAGTATAGAGATTTCGACACTATGTTCTCTTTCGCAAAACTACCATTGTGTTAGATTGAAACCCTATGACCTACATTCTGTCGCACCAATTACTAGGGGGAAAATATTCCAAATGGATAGCCATTTTGCAGGAGTTTGATCTGCAATTCACCAAATCCAAATCAAATAAATTTGTCGTCTTTGTGGAGTTACTTTGTAATCTTCCCTCGTCATCCAACGATTTAACATCCAAAGCATCAATCATGGATGAGATTCTGTTTCTGATAGCGTCAAGCGATCCGTGGTATGAGGATATATTGGTATATCTCCAAACCCAAAATTTTAGGCATAATACCTCTCGTACAATGACGTACTCGATGCCAAGCCAAGGACTATCTGATTGTTGGTGATACACTTTACCGTCATGGTGTCGATATAGCTCTAGAAAGGTGCCTCATGCATGAGGAGGCCGAAAAAGTTTTGAATTATTGTCATTCAGGTGCTTGTGGGGGGCATCTATCTGGCTACACTACTGCACAAAAGATTTTACGAGCTGGTTACTTCTGGCCCACCATATTCAAATATTGCATAATTACAATCAGAAGTTGCCATGCTTGTCAGATTTTTGATTGCAAAACTAGATTACCTCCTGCACCACTGCATCCAGTGGTTACTGTTGGTCCATTTGCTAAATGGGGCATTTATTTCATGACATGTAAACCCACCTCGGTTAGGGGGCATGGGTATATTATAGTCGCTGTTGACTATTTTGCAAAATGGGCCGAGGTGATGCCTACATTAAACAACAACGACGAAAAGGTTGCTCTTTTCCTTTTTAATCATGTAGCTTCTAGATTTGGTGTACCACATGCTATAGTCATAGATCATGGGTCACATTTTCGCAATTACATGATGATCAAATTGACTACCAAATTAGGAATGTCCCATGATAGTTCTACTCCATATTATCCACAGGCTAACGGACAAGTTGAGGCAATCAACAAAGTCCTTGAGCGCATGCTGATGAGGATGATTGGAGTCCACAAATGGAATTGACATTTAATCCTGTACTCATCTTTGTGGGTATATAGGACTTCAGTGAGAAATGCGACCGGATTTACGCCCTTTCAATTGGTGTATGGTCTAGAAGCAGTCTTACTAATTCAGTGCGAAATCTCATCCCTCAAGCTTGCAATTGATCTGCTTCCCGAAACTTTTGAGGAAGAGGCACGTTTCTTGGAACTAGACCATTTGGATGAAACCTGTCGTGATGCCGCATTGGATAATGAAGCACATAAGAAATGCGTCAAGGCATAATATGAAAAAAATGTCAAGCCTCATTTCTTCTCAGAAGGTGACCTGGTCTTGCTTTACGATCAGGACTCTGACAAATTAGGAGCAGGTAAATTCGAACCATTATGGATGGGCCCCTACATTTTTAAATGAGTATTGACAAAAGGAGCCTACGAGCTAACCGATTATGATGGGATTCCACTATCGCAGCCCCAAAATGGGTTGTATCTTAAACATTACTATGCTAGATTAAGTGTAGTAAACTCATTGTACATATGCTTTTATTGCATTTTTGAGTGTTTTCTTTCAGAGTTGTCATTTTGGTTAGGTAATCCACTTCGCATTTGTTGCACATGTTAGACTTTTTGGAACTATTTGTTGGGTATGCCGATGGAGCTAGTCATAGTATGCAGAACCTATCCTTTGCATCCTGGGCCATTTTCGCTCCAAGCGGCGAGTTAGTGAGTTTTAGGGGGGATATGTATTGGTCGATCGACGAACAACATCACTAAATATAGAGCGTTGATTGAACTTCTCTCCGATGTCATTTCACATGGCATATGCCAACTCGTTGTCAGGCTAGATTCACAACTCGTCATTCTACAGCTTATTGCAGTTTATTCCATTCGAAACCCAACTATTTATCACATGTTCCTAAGAGCAAGGATTTTGGAAAGACATTTTGATTCCATTCAATATCAACACATTTCTAGAAACTTAAATACATTGATTGATTCATTAGCAAACTATGTGTTAAATAGACATTTGCAGCATTTGTAAAGAAAGCATTTCACATCAACATTTGCATCAAGATTGCATAACTTAACCAAAATAAAACTCCAAA
>APFE030478520.1:159121-174699 GCA_000404065.3 Pinus taeda
CAAAACCCTAGAGATGACTCACACCCTTGCACACATCTATAAATGGATCCCTCATCTAAGAGATCTAGAGGTTGGAATATTGTGAATTGCAAGGAAGTGTTGATAGTTTGTATTTGAAGAAAAGTTCATTGTATTGTTGGTGTGATCTTGCTATTTCATGAGGTGAAGAGGGATTGAAGTGAGGAGGATGATGTTATATCAGACAACTGGGTTGTAATTCTCCCTTCTATTTAATAAAGTTCTTCAAGTTTTCTTCCATATGATTGTGCAATTGTGAATGTTATCATTTGTGATTGCTATTATATGTTCATTATATATATGATTTTGTAATGTTTATGTTGTAATAGATCAAGATGCTTTGACAGTTCTTTGTTATTGTGTTTCTATAGGTACTCTCCAAGTGGGTTAAGTATGGGGAGGAGTTGCAAGCTCTGTCAAGGGGGAGAGAGATTAAGCAAGGGATTAAGCAGAAGCTCTAGGTTGGTTCCATTATCTTTCTCTTATCTGTTGCAAATAGAAGAAATCGTTGAATTGCTTTAAACTGTTGTTTCTAGGGTAGCTGCCAAACCTAGAGGGATAGTAGTTCAACAAGACACTAGTTTTCCTAGAAACAATTTGTGTCCAAGGTTGTGACACATATAACATCTTATTTGACCAAGGTATGGTTGAGTTGGTGTGTGGATTTTTGTGCCCCTTTTCACACATAGTTTACATTCAACAATTTTATGTCCAAATTCAGTGCACAAATAATAGTAACCGTGGAAATAATTTTTGTACCTGGTGAATGAATTCCTTTTTTGTTTGATTTCTTGAGAGAGCCTTCTCATTTGATGCATATTTCGCTGATTAACCTTGATATTTTTGTTCTTACAATCTGCTGCCACATGTCCAATTTTATGGCAAGAAAAACATGTGATGTTTCTCCCTAGAGAAAGGAATTTCCTTTGATATCTTCTGAACTTCTTCAACTCATTTTCAAGAGAGAATGATATTCTTGGAGTGTAGACCTTTATTTATCTCATCCATTGGCTTTTGATATTGTTTCTTGTTTTTGTTTTCTTTACAAAGCATGTTTTTGTTAGACTCTTTTCCTGTAAATTCTTGTAGATATGCTTCATTATCATATTTAATGGTTACATTTTCTAAGTTATTCATGGAGGCAAGGTCCTCTTCTAGCTGCTTACACAACCTATTATTTTATTCTAACTTACTTCTAGATGAATCAACCGTGGTTTCTAATCTTTTACACTGTAGGTCTCTCTCCTTGAATTTACTACTCATTACCTCATCTAGCCTCCTTGCTTCAATTTGTGTGTTCAGGATGAAAATTTTCTCCTTGTACTCATGCTTTTTCTCATCACATATCTGCACTGGTTTCTTCAAATATTTATTTTCATTCTCCAATCTTTCTATATTAGCCAATGATAAGTTAAGCCTAGCTTGATTTTCATCTATATTTTCTTCATGAGAATTGGGCATATTCACAGAGGTAGAGGTTTCATTTATATGAACACTTTCCTTTTAACAGGGACTTTTCTTCTTCGTCTTTCCCTTTTCATTTCCTGCACTGTTACTGCTAACCTCTCCTTCATGCTTGAGATCCAATATTTCCCAAATTTATTTTGCAAAATTTAGGTCTATTATTGTATCAAGATACTTGTTATGAAGATTGATATTCTATCTCTCTCTCTCTCTCTCTCTCATCTCTCTCTCCCTCTCTCTCTCTCTCTCTCTCTCTTCTCTCTATATAATATATAATATACATAAAATATATATTATATTATATAATATATATTATAATGCATTTTCCCTTATCATTCCATTTTTTCTTTCACAGAAGTAGAGTATTTACAATAACCTTCGCCTACAAGATTCCATACACCAGGTCCATAATCTACCGGTTCCTATTGAACCTTATCTCTCCATTCATGAAAGTTTAATGTACTAGGCACATGCACACTTTGATGGTCCATGAGTTAACCAAGGCTACCTTCAAGCTGTTAAGCTTACATCGAAGGAACCTTTCTCTAATACCAATTGATGTACACTTGACTAAACTCGGGGGGATTTGAATCAGTTTAGCATACTCATGGACAGTAATATTCTTTTCTTTAAACTAATTAGTTGAATCATTAGATGAGTAGCATAAAAAATAATGACCAACATATTGAATATGTGAACAAGTAACAAGTAAATCAAACCATCACATAAACGCATAATAACAACACATATTTACACTAGATATATGTGGAAACCCATAAAGGGAGAAAGCCTTGATTTTATTATTGTTGTGATGCAAAGGCAAACTCCTCCTCCTTATTACATCTGATTTTCTATAGGCCCCAACCTATAGGGGGTTTCTACCTCAATTTTCTATAAGCTGCAATATGCAAGGAAGCTCCAACTCCCATATGATTTCTATAGGCTACAACACAAAGGAGGCTCTTACCTCAACCCGCTTCAATTGGATATTTATCAATCTTCAACCTGAAAGGAGACTTCCATCCCCTTATGAAAACATGAAATAACAATGTACTAGTTTACCTGGTCATAAACTTTGCATATCTCCATCTTCATTTTTGCATCTTCTTCCCTTCAAATCTGCTTCACATCAGCTTCATAAATGCTAGGTAACTAATGCATAATAGTTCAATCAACTCTCACACATTCATCCATTCTCTTACTTTTATGCCTTCCAAAAGCATATCTTTTATAGAAATGGTTTTATGGCTATTTGTATCCCACATAGGAATAGGAAGTGAATATGCTTGAATATTTTCCTTCCACTCATTCGTTTCTAAGCTCTTCAAATCTTGATACTAGAACACAAAATAAATAATACACCCAATATTAATTTCAGCCACATGTAATGATTAAATGTATCAACCTAATGCCAACATCAAATGAAAATATTTATCATTAATGCATCACAACAATCTTTGCAACATTTTTTCCTTTCCCTTGGAGTCTTGCCTTTGCATCACAACAATTAAGTTTAATTTACAATTTAACACCAAAAATACTTCATTAAACATTCCCTGCAACATTATCCAAGCATCAAACCATCAACATGCTATCAAGGTATTTGTTTCTGCTTTGTCCCTTGTTCTATTTCTCCTTTGCTTGTTGTTCCTATTCTACTCCTCTTCTTGGTGTTACTATGCTTCTCCTTTGCCATCAATAACAATATTTCCAACAATATGTACACTGAAATCAATGTGTTAGAAATTGAATAGAAATAAAAATAAAAATTGTAATTGTAATTCACACAAAAAATTAAATTGAAATAAAAATAAAAATAGATATACAAATTGAAAGTGAAATTCACATTGTGGAGAAATAGAAGTTGAATTGAAATGAACATGCACATTCAAATAAATGCATTGATTTTAGTGTATATTTTTCATCTTTTCTAATTTATTTACAAATTGACATGTATAGTAAAATCAATGTGTTAGAAGTTGAAATATAAAGAGAAATTAAAATTAACATAGAAATTTAAATTGAATTAGAAATAGAAATAGATAAAAGATTTGAAAGTAAAATTGACTTTGAATAGAATTAGAAATTGAATAGCTAATTGAAATTGATGTGTACACTAAAATCAATGTATTGATTTATGTATATATCCACTGATTTCAATGTAATTTTTTCATCATTAAACATTGTTACTTTATTTATATTGAACTTATTTCTCATATAATTATTGAAATACATATATGAATAATACTGTTCATGTTCTCAACAAACTAATTAAACTAATTTTAAAAATACATATTCGTCTCAAACATATATTTAAACATAATTTTTATACTCTACAAATTGTGTTATTATACTAACAACTAAATAATATAGATTGGCATTAATCCTTATTAAGTAGATTGTACATATCAACTACAAGTTCAACACATAAAGAATTACATATCCTCTATATTGGGTTGTACAATGCCTCTCTCGATAAATTGAAATTTTAGATAACATATATTAATATTGTATAATTGTAATAATGATATTATAATTTATCTTTTTAAGATTATAACTTGAGTAGGTCTAACAATATTTTTTAGAAATAAATTGTAATTTTATTTGATTAGAAAAATGGTACAAAGTTAATGTCTACATATAAACATCATTGTCTGTATTTATTTTAATCCCCTGGATTCAAATGTCTTCTACATGGTCAAAAAAGAAGAAACTATTTTGCCTGCAGGCCATTACATATGTCAAAATTTACAGTTTTCTTGTAAATAAGGGAAGAAATCTTTAATTCAAGAGAATTTTGCCAAAAACGTAGTGTCCCACTAACATATAGCATACGAAAAAGGAGAAAATAAAAAAGAATAAACTAAAAAAGAAGAAATAGTAGATTTCAGTTAAGGAGGATAGCTCAGTATGTATCCCTCAATGAAAGGTCTATGATAGAATTTGTGAAAGGTGTTATTCCCTTGCTCGAAAATATGCCATAATTTTCGCTCATGATATATGCCTTCTTTGGAAAGATGATCAACTTGTGTGTTCCTCTCCCAGCAAATATGTGAGCATGAAATATTTTTAAAATAAAGTTTTAACCCCATAATCTCATCCAAAATTAGAACAAGCAAAATATTTTTGCATTTTTGAGCTCCATTAATCCAATTTATCTCTAGAAGGGAGTCACCAAAAACTTGAAGCTATTCACATACTTTTTCTTTAGCAAACACCAACAAAAATTTGTAGGCCAAAATATCAACTTTGTTGTTTAATCCATTACAAAATCCCATTTTAAAATGAAGAGAATGAGACTCAAAAAGATTAAGAATGAAAATTCCCCCACTATTTTAATTATCTTATTATGAAGCCCCATCAAAATATGCCCATGGTTTTGATACATTTGGGTCTTCTGAAATGATACAACATGGAGAATTAGTGTCTTTGGAAATAGGAAAGTGAGCCAAAATAGCTAGTTATTTAGCAACAACATGATTAGAGAAAGAGGAAGAGTCCTAAAACATTGCCTTGTTCCATGCTAGCTAGACTCCCTAACATATTGTTAAATGTAACGCTCTAAAATATCTTGTTAAGTGAGAAGAAATCTAATTCCTCCAAGAATCCTCCACAAAAGAGCCATGCCAAACACAATATTTCCTTATAGTTGAGTGGCAATAGTTCCACACTTGGAGAGTAAAGGGAAACTTATGAATAGATGAGCAGTCAATTCCCCATTCATTTTTCAAAAACACACACCATCCTTGAGCTCTTGAATCTTCATTGCATTACATCGCAAGTGGGGGATTTATTTCCTAAAATGCACTAGATAAAAATGTTGGCTTTTGTTGGACATCTGGACTTCCATACCGTCTTCCACCACCATTTTGGTTCTTCATTTACTCTAACCATATTCAAATTTATATACCCAAGTTTGTGAGTAAGTAACAAAAAGAGAGGAGGTCCATACCTGTCCATCCCCTCTATTCAATAATCTAGTATGGCCTTCACTGAGCACATCCAAATATCCATTACAAACATCCAAAACATTAGCCTCCAACCCCAAATCAGCTATTGACTTCCATTCTTGACTCCAAATCATGGATTTTTCTAGATTTTCCAAATGAGAGAGCTTATATATTCATCTATATCAAAGGATATCAATGAGACGCTGAGGAAGGAGATGTCAATCCCCATTTCCAAAATAAGGATCAACTCATATCTTCACGTTGGTTCCATTACATATGCACCAATCAAGGCTTGATCCAATAATTTCAAATGAATTCATAACCACCATCCAAATAACTAAAATATTTTACCTAGGCTTGTCCTATCTTCTTATCTAGTCCTTAAGCGAAATCACAGAAATATACTTTTGATAGGCGACAATGGTCGAAAGGATTTGAGTAGAGAGGAGCGTCCATCCACATTTTTTGGCCAATGATTTGGAGAAAAGAAAAATGTTTTCTAATCCCCAACCTCTAAGAAGTTTTGGCACAATAATATGATCCCATTTTACCCAAGGACAAACTTATCTTGATGTCGTACCTAAAGAAACTTAAAGCAAATGCTTTTATCCTTTTCCAAAATACATTTGGAAATCCAATCCAATTGCACATAATATATTGGAATTGACTCAAGTATACATTTTACCAATACCAGTCTACTTGCCCTAGATAGCCATATATGGCTCCAAATTTTTAGTTTTTTCTCCTTTTTTTCCAAAATCTAGATCTAGTCATCCATATGGTAGCTATTAGGTTTTAAATGGAATCTTAGATATTTCAACCACTCACCTAGATTTTTTAACTCAAAAGGAAATATGTATCTCATTGTTGAATCTCGCTATCTTCCAAGTTATGAAAATAAATTGAATATTTCCTATCATTTATAAGAATCTAGTAGCTTTCTCAAATAACATTAGAATTTCAAGAAGTTTATCTAGATCTCCTTTGGAGCCATAACAAAAAAAGGACATCATCTATAAAAAGTGGATGAGTAATATATGACCTAAGAAGTGATAATTCCTAGAAAATCACATCTTCTCTTTTCCTCGGCCAAAATTCTACTTAATCCTTTTGCCACCAACAAGACAAGGAGAGGAGATAACAAGCACCCTTGTTGTAAACCCTTCTAACCATGAAAAAAAGGAGAAGTTTAACCATTGATTAGGACTGTAAAATATAAATTTTGAAGGAATCTCATAATCCAGACTATAGAGGTTTGGGTAAACCCTACATGAGTTAACAATACCATGATATAGATCCAACTTACCCAATCATAGGCTTTAGAGAGATCAATATTGAGGAAAACTCATTTGAACTTTTGGACTTTAATGTTGTGTAAAACTTCTTGGGTCACACTAATAGCTTCTTGAATCTATCTGCCTTCAAGAAACCCAATTTTTTCTTTTGAAATGTACTTTCATAAAATGGGATTTATTCTTCTAGAGATCACATTGGCAATAACCTTGTAGATGGAATTACACAAAGAAATAATATGGAAATCATAAAAGGATAGAAGATTATCCACTTTTGGAATGAGGACAATGAAGGTATAATTTAAGTTTATAAGAATTCTTCCCTCCCTCCTTGATTCTTCAACAACACTTAAATTGTTCCCAATTGTATCATAGACACCTAGAAAAAATTCCATTGACCATCTGTCTAGACCCAGGCTTATGTCATTTTGAAAATAATGAAGGAAAAGTTTGAGTTCATCCTCAAAAACTTCCTCCATGATGCTCTTGTTTCCCTCCTCCTCAACAAAACTAGGGAAGGATTGAGGCACTTGAATTATTTCCACAATGGAAACCCCTTCTTCCTACATGAAAAGGCCCTAAAAATGGTTCTTCCCTAAATATTCCAATTGTGTAAAGCTTGAGAGTTATCTTCAATCCACATCAACAAGATTCCAAATAGAATTACACATTTTGCAACCTTTGGCATATGCTTGAAAAAAAAATTTGTTTTCATCCCCATGTTCCAACCGTGTAAAACTACTTTTAAGCCTCCAAGTTGCTTCCTTTGCTTACATGAGGGATTTTCTTATAGGTTCTAACTAGATCAGGGCCTCCCTTGAATCAACATCGAAAAAACCTTCCCCTATGAAATTTGAGAAACGTATCAGATTCCTATCCACCTCTTTAATTCTTGATCCTCAACCTCTTCTTGAAGGCTCAATCCTTAATGATGTCTTCTATGAGCTTAAGATTTTCCTCAAAATGGCTAGATGTAAAGACACCTGTGTAAGGATAAAAAGAAAATGCCAATGTTGTTTTACTAAAGAAGATAATTTTACATCTTTTAATGAGGAATAACTAATTCTGAAGGATCTAGAAGACTTATCTTTAGGCCCTTTGACTTACTAGAGAATCAAAGAGTGATCATACTCCCCCAATTTCCAACCCATTACTAGATCAAATTAAAATGATCTATAAGAGCCTTAGAAATCAAGAAATAATATAGTCTTTTTCAATATTCTCTTCTCGAGCTTGATGATTTGTCAAGGTATCTTTGAGCTTAAAAATCTCAATATCCATTAGTTTAGAGTTTACAAGCATGTTGGTGAAGTATTCAACTAGTGGGTATGGCCTGGTCCTCAGGCCCCATACTTCTAAAGCCCTAAGGGAAAAGTTTAGGTCTCCACCAGTTATCAACAAATTCAAGTGCATAATAAATTTTGTGAAAAAATTGTCCCAAAATTCAGTCCTATATAGATAGGGTCCATACAAAGTGATGAGGGTCAAGGAAGTTCTAATATATTCAGAGAAAAAACCTATGCCTTGTCTTGTATCATTACTCCATAAATTTGATACTTTACCATTTTTGGAATGCCACCAATAGATAGTCCCCTCACATGACCCCTCACATCAAGGCCAATAAAATTCCATCTATCGAACAAAGATTGCAAAAGAGATGAAGTTGAGATACTATCTCCTTGTGTTTCTTGGATGAAAATGATTTATGGTTTGTTCAAGTCAACTAATATTTTGAAACCACATTATTTTTAGGAGCATGCTAAACCCCTACAATTGAAAGAGAGAAATTTGTTGGAATTGTTGTAATTGATAGCAAAGGAACAACATTAATAGAAAGGTATGTTGTAGTTGATGATTAACAACGAGATATATGCTTGAAATGTCATGTTATAGCTTGATGTGATTTAATCTTACTATAGCTGGATGCAATATGCTTGTGTACAAGGTATGTTTCGTGCTTGTGATGCTTGATGCTTGTGGTGCTTGACAAAAGTGTGAAAAAGTTATGCATGTTGATTCTTGTTATAGCTTAATGATTTATGGTTATGTGAGATGCATTATGTAACAGAGATCAGCCTTAAAGAGGCACAAGAAAAGGCAATGAGAATGAGAATGCAATGCAAATGGAGATGGAAAATAAGTAGCAAGATAGGTATTTTATTTCATGGATGTATGCAAAATTGATGTTGTGATGCTTGTGAGTAGCAAGGTAGAACATAGAATGTTGTAAAGAGGTACAAGACAAGGCAACATGATGCATTGAGTTATGCTTATATTGATGTTATGTTGTCAAGGAGCTATGATGATTTTTATTGAACTGATTGCATTTACATATGTTGTTATTGAACTGTTCATTACTATATCGTGGATCATTATTATGCTTGATGGGAAGGCATGTAAGGTTGATTGCATAGTTAATGTATGCAAAAATGAAGAAATAAGTTAGAGTATTAACAATAAAAAGAACAAAAATAATAAAAATCAAGATATTCACGTCATTATCAATTGTAGATTTTAAAATCACCACTCCATTGAATATATTACAGAGAGAAAAGAGAAATATTCTAAGGATGTTGCTAAGACTAAGGAGAAATATTCTAAAAGAAAAGGGGATGAGAAAAAGCCTGAAGAAGTACCATGATATTCTGGATTTTGTTTCATAGCAAGGACTCCAAAGTGTGTTCAAAAGCATTATAGAGAGAAAATGCAAAAGAAAAAGGGGTCAAAGTCTTAAGATTGAATGAAATGAAATGGATGCCAAGGGTCTAGCATGAAAGTATATATTAGGCATCTTGAATCCTCAACAATCCAATGGATCCAACATATCTATAGTGATGGCAAGGGACATAATACCATATATCTTCAAATGTTCTCAAATAATTTTATGTGCAAAACAACAAAAATTGCAAGGCAGCCCATGAGGACAAATTTAGAACTCAATTTCCTGTAAGGTTGATTTTTTAAAATAATTTAATCTATGACACATAAAACATGAAGGGAAATTCTTTTTAATGAGACCTAAGGTGAAAATATTCTTACTATCCATATTTTCAAATAAGTGAGCAGGTTGAAGAGAAAGGGAAATTACAGAGACCTCAAAGGTCATTTAGCACAAATCCTATCATTATTTGCAAAAGTCTCATGAAGACAAAGATTCAAAGATTGAGACATGTTTGCAAAAGGTTTTCTCATCCTATAGCCAATCACTACAAAATCCCTTTATATTATGAAAAACAACACCTCAACATAGTGACCTGAAGAGGAGAATCTAAAATAATCAACAATTTCTCAAAATACCCATTAACAAGACTTAAAACAATATCCGAAATGCTTTGGTTAAATGGCATAGAAACAAGTGACTATGATATCTCCACACAAGATCAAACGAAATGCAGAAGTTTTGACAACATAAATTTGATGGGATCTGGATGAGGAAGGAAGAAGGAAGAAGGAAGAAGGAAGAAGATGATGCTCATATTATTGGAATGTGCAGAGAGACAAGGTAACACATGGGAACGATTATGGAACATGGATGGCAGGTGACAGGGACGACAGTTGACCAATGACAAAGTTGTCAGGGACATAGAGACATTATTGCTCAGCTCATTAACTTTTTGCAGCATTGATTGGCAACATTACATGCTTGCAATGTTGATTGACAATGTTACACGCATGTAGCATTCTTTCTAGTGTTGCATGTTTGTAGTGTTATTGGTAGCATTGGTATAATTCATTACATGCTTGAAATGTTGATTGGTGTTATTGCCAGTGTTACATGCTTGTAGTGTTGATTGGCCTTATTGATAGTGTTACATGACTGTGGCGTTATTGACAACGTTACATGCTTGCAACATTATTGGTAGCGTTGGTATATATGTACATAAAATTATATTTGTATCAGATGGTGCTGTCATTAATTATTTGTGTTGTGTTAATATACTATGTTTTTGATATATTATGGTTGATATATATATATATATATAATATATATATATATTATATATATATATAATAGGATTAATATCAAAGTTGTAATGTGGCTACTACAGATCACACCTCTCTTTACAACGTGGCTACTACCTATCACGATGCAGCTAATATTTATACGAATAATAAGTACGAAGCCTCAATGATGTAATTAACAATGAAAAAATAATTCTTAATAGTTGGTATGCTCTTAAATGAAACCATTGGAGCTGCAAATTTGAAAGAGGTGAGCAATTAATTGGGCTCTTTTCACACTATTCTTCTTCACGCTGAGTGGTAAACAAAAAGAAATATATGTAAGAAGACCTTCGGCGTAAATCACATGAAGAAAGACCTTTGTCGAAGTGTTTCAAACCAACTAGTGTGGTTCATCGTCAGGACAAGTTGGTTCGAAACGCGTTGACAAAGGTCTTTCTTCATGTGATTTACGTTGAAGATCTTCTTACAAATATTATGGATCATAGAAGCCTCAATTCAATAAAAATAAATATCGTTAAATCTTATCTTCCCTAAATTAACTTTGACCAATATGTGGAATTCATGAAAATTAGGGGTTTATGCCCTATTTACATCAATTAGCATTCGGTAATAGTTGTTCCACCAAATTGAATGGTTCTGCATAGTTCTATTCACGGTCAACCACAAGAAAACTTTGCGAAGTATTGATGATGATATATATGCCATACTCATTTTAGTCAAATTGATGTTCCAGCTTATGCTTAAATATTATATATTGTTCATGGTGATTTGATGTTGATTGATGGTGAGTGTGTGTGTACCTATACATTCGAAGGAGATCTAGGCTTACACCTTATAAGATTTATTATTTTACCAATGAATATACATACGTCATTAAAGGATAGTTGATCCACAAGGAACAAATGAAATGGTTATTCTCCACACAATAAAAACACTCTACATTACAACTATTACTGGTGAGTGGGTGTCAGTCAAATGCATATATTCATTAGATTGAATATTTATAAATGGACTTGTGCATAACGAGATCTCCATACATAAATATACCAATGATATGGTATGGTTTGAACAATAATGACATCTCAAAAGCGCATGAAATCAACGATTAATGTTCATTCAAAAGCAATAATATGTTGAGTTGGTTATGAAGCATGCATCACTGACACCCATTATCGAAAGCGAACAACTCTTCCATATACTACCTATATGATACAAATTCTACTATAAATTAAAGGTGTATGGAACATTACATTTCTCTTTAAATCTAGTTGATGCATTCTATTATAAATTAAAGGTGTATGGCACATTACATTATGGATCGGTGTGAAGAAATGAGTTGATTTCATGTGCCTTTGAGTACATATTTAATGATTAGAATGGTAGGTCCATTGTATCCATAATATATTGAGTTTCTCCAAAGAAATATTTATTGAACAATTAATATTAGCGAGGGAACAGATGGAATGGGCCATGACACATCAAATTATTTTATATGAGAGCTTATGACATTAAAGATCTATTTTTTAAGAGGCATATCCAAAAGCCTCGGGCTTTGAATATTTCTGTTTATGTTGTGCAAACCATACTTGATAATCTATTGGCTTGAATACATATATTATCACCAATTAAGCATTGATTTTGATAATATTCACAAGTAGCCCAAGCTTGAAAACAAGTCTCAATAAATGTGAGTAATGAAATAAAAAGTTCATAGGGAAGCATGAGAGGAAATATCATGGGGATGCAAATAAAGAGCCTGGGGTAAAACAAAAATTAAAATAAATCAATGATGATTATGAGGTATTCTCTGAGTAGGAGAAATAATTTTTGTATGATAGGTATGGAGAAGATGCGGTCAATGGTGCAACTTATGGAACTAGGGATTTCAATATTCCATTTGATCTATTGGAGTCGTTATTTGAAGGAATGGGAGGCATATGAGGTATGGGTGGCAGAAGAGAAAGTCAAAGAAGGCCCATACAAGGTGATGATGAGCAGTATAACTTAGTCCTAAATTTTAAGGAAGCAATTTTTGGGATTGACAAAGACATAGAATATCTCTCCTTGAGAATTTCACTACATGTGATGGGTCTGGTGTAGTTCATGTTTCTTTATGGTTGCACACAAACCGCATTTTCATGGATTTGGTTTAAAGGGGTGAAATATATTGATACTAAATAATTTATATGTTTAGAATTAAATTGTCTTCAATCATGGAGTGAGGATTTTTCCATTGTTATCATCATTTATTTATTGAATTAAAGCATAAAAGATGCATAACATAAATGGGATATCTATTCCATATGAACAAAAATCCCAACACCACTGGTTTCATATGTGGAGTTGTGTTAAATATTTGCAATCAAAGGATTCATTTGACTTGCGCCTTAGTCAAATGGAGAAATTCGAATTTCCACTTCAACAAGATAACTTGAGTTGGAGTTAGCAAGAGTGGCATGGCAAAGTCACTCAGTTAAGTTAGTCAATTCGAGTTTGTGGGAAAGAAGTAGAGTTGTGCATGGGTTGATTGTTATGATATAGCAATCTAGTTGATTTATATTTAGTGAAACTCAGTTATCTAAACTCTAATATAGAATAGAGTTAGTATCAATTCAGTTAAGTAGTTGTAACTATTGTTAACTCATTGATTTCTCAGTTAATTAGTCACTTTACTAAAAATATCCTTAGTCATGCATACAAAATGAATTTCCTTTGTAGGGAAAACAAATAATTGTATTTATTGTTGTATATTGTTGAGTGTACAGAGTTTGGATGTAGCATATGAAAGAATTTTCTCAACGCAAGGAAATAAGAGTGAGTATAGGAACATGAGTGCAGGTAGAGTAATTGCAAGAGCATGAGTGCAAGTAGAGAGAGTGCAGGAAACACAAGTGAGGGAAGAGTGAATCGAGGTAGAGAAAGTGTAGGCTTAGTATTTTCCATAGCTAACTCAAGAGGATATCATTATTGCAATGTAGATTGAGCTTTAAGGATTGAAGTTGTCATTGTAATAGATAATGTTTGCCATCTAATATAATATAGGAAAAGGATAGTTTTTCTAAGTTAGGTTCCCTAATAAAAACTGTGTCCATTGTGATTGAATGATTGCATGTGTTTGTATTTTTAGTTTTCCTTCCCCATAATTTAGTAGAAGAAATTTGTGTTTATTGATTTTAGTTTGATTTTATTCACAACTACAAATTTTCAGTTATTTCTACAAATTATATCAACCCCTCCTCTGTTTGTATTATATGAAATGAGAAAAATGTGCTATTACAATGAAAACTTCAATCCTTGAAGCTCAATGTGCACTAAAATACCAATATCCTCCTAAGTTTGCTGTGGGAAATATTGAGCCTGCACTTGCTTTGCCTGTAGTCACTCTACCTGCACTCGCTCTGCCTGCACTCACATTCCTGCACAAATCCCAGATATTGATGATTTCATAGGTGGGGATGTCTGTATTAGTTCAAATCCATTACAAAGCAATTTTTATATGCTAAGACATAGTGTTTGGATACATATTGTTGCATATTTTGCAAAAGATTTTTTTTGTAATATTCAAATGTTTCATGAATGCTCAAAACTCAGAGGAATGGACTCAGAGGATTTCTTTAAAACCTATATTTTAAATCTAAAATAAATAATTCTACCTATATTAACACCAATTAACCTTACTCCGAGTCATCACCATTAGTGTTGAATGTATGAGGGTATCATAGTGAGAATGGTGGAGGTAATGTATGTATGTGAGAATGGTGGTGTTGCTAAAATTAATGAGTCGAATGATCCCCTTGTCCTTGATGTCAAAGGGGGAGGTAAGAAGAAGGATGATACTCAAGATAAAAGTGGGAGGATTGTTATAGGCCATTTTGTCACATATGGTTAATAGGCCTACAAACTAGATCAATCAACATCCATGAATACCTTGTCATCATCCCTACACAAAGCCCTAAGCATGACTCTACCAAATCCCTGCGTTTTTGGGTATGACTGCTTCATTTCAATATTTTAAGGGCCAACACAACCTGTACCTTTAGGAACTTGTGTTCAACAAAAGGTTTCTCAGTTTTGCACCAGTGCTGATGAGAATTAGGTTATCCCTTGTTGGGGGTGTATTGATTCTAGAAATTCAATAAAATTAAAAAGAATATCAAACCTTCCTCTTCCAAAAGCTTCCATGAGTTGTTTCAACTATTTACCTTGGATAAGAAATTTGAATCCTATCTCATCCTACCTTAGATATTTCACCTCTTATCCCTTGAGCTCATCCTCCCATCAAGAGTGGATATCAAGCCTGCATTGGTAAATGGATAAAAATTCATAAACTATCACACTCTCCTATAAATCTATAGCCATATACAACGTGAGGGTTGGATTTTGGAGAATAATCATACCCTCATGATGTTGTCTTGAACGTAAGAGAGTTATCATTTTCACGCATTAGTGTTATCCGGAAATATAGTGTCCATGCAGAGATACTAGTCCCACTTAGACGGGTAGCTATCTTAGAAACAAACAAACTAAAGTTAATTTCGTTTTCCTTTATGAGAAGTAGATAGGAGAGGAGCAAATAATACTAACCTCAATCTTTTGCTTGGTTCCTTACTTGTTCCTTCTCCCCTTTGATAGAACTTTGTCGCTCCTTCCTTTCTTACCCGCTTCAAAGAGTACTTGTAAAGTCAAAGCAACATAATACCTTCAAAGTACAGAGATCTAAAATCATAAAAAATATAGGACCAGATATATATTGGCCAAACAAATGCATATATCATCAAACATACAAGAATGTGGAGGAAAACTTGAATACATTTATTGATAGAAAGATTAGAAGAGAGGATTACAACCCATTGATCTGACCCAGCGTCATCCTCCCAGCATGAAAGCC
>APFE030478520.1:174870-187243 GCA_000404065.3 Pinus taeda
GCCGCACATCTCTTCTCAGAGATAAGCTACCATCGTCCTAGCTGGTTTATTCCAATTTTGGTTGTAAGCATATTTCGGTATTTTCCATTAATGAAATGAAGTGTTATTTCTGGTGCATCTCTTTATTTATGGTTATCGCATCTCTGTATTTATGGTTATCTCTGTAATCTATTGCGTTCCTATTTAAATCCGGATCATTCACCTCATGAAAAGCTTAGATCACCCAACACTATGATCTTCCACTAGGAGACCAAAAACACTTCCTTATAAGATACCAAATTTCAGCCTCTGGATCTTTGGGATGAAGGATCCATATATAGATGTTTGCAGGGGGGTGAGTTAGCTTCTGGGATTTTGATTAGTGTCGTCCCTATGATATTTCTTACTTCCACTTGGAGATTCATGATCTCTTACTCATCCTTGGGAAAATTCAGAGAGGCAAGTGTCACAGGAGAATTTTCTGGAAGATTCCATGATCATCCACCTTGCAAACTGTCTCTTCCATTTGTCTACTCTCGCCCATCACACCCTATAGAAGGGCTCTTTAGTATGAATCGCACTTTTTGCATGTGGTAGGTGAGATGCATCGCACCCTTAGCACTGAGCAGTCTGTAAGGTCCAGGTTTGACCAGTTCTGAGCAGTTTTCCATGGAGAACTTCTGGGAGATGATGTAATCAGTTGACCTTGTTCCTTTAGGGTGTCAAACAACACTTTTAGGGACTCAAAAGCCCTTGGTTTATGGAAATATATGATTGGGGTTGCAGTGCCCAAATATGTCTATAACAGTTGCCCCCTAAAGCATGAGGTCGTAAATATTTTGATGTAGGGTGAAATGCTTTATCATGAGGATCCGAAGTTTTTCGAACTAGATGGTGACGTGTAATAAGATACAATACAATTCATTATCTTCATAATATTTTCATGATCTAGCTGAGGCAGGCATTCCCATGGTCAACTTTATAAATTCATTTTCATGTACATAGGACAGACAACTGTCTGTGTGGCAGACTGATGATTCTGATAGAGCCATCATCCTTTGATTTGGATGATCATTTGTGCAGCAATGATGTACATTTGATGTCTTTATTTTCCTGAATATATCGCAACCCGGATGGATGAAACTAGATCGGGGGTCTTCAAACGCATTCAATCTTCGCCCGAAGTACAAGTCGATCCATGTGAAAAGTGTTGTGGAGTCGAACATGGAAAGACATCGCCTGATTACTAGCCAATGATGTAAGTTGTTAACAGGCATGAGAGGAATCACCGATAATGATGATGACCCTCAAGGTATGAAGTAAAATTCACGTGGTGTGAAAATGGGACTTGGCGTCAAACACCACGCAAAATCTTTCGGTTGAAGGCCATTGATGTAAACCTGTCGCCAGAAGTGAGAAACTTGCCATTGAGGCATGCAAGATTCAAAGTACTGAAAGGGTTGTTCCTAGGTTAACTTCTTGGATAATGAGTTGATGTCAACAAGAAGTGACCCATCGTAGGAGGGCCTTAATGAATCCCACATCTACGACATGAAACGGAGCAAATGACTTTGTGGAGGTGAAAACGATTTGATAATACATGGTTCAGGGTGGCGGTCATGAAAGAATGAAGGGTGAAGGTATTGCAGCAGATGAGACATAAGATGGGTTGGTGAATTCTCTGAGTGACTTCTCTTGAACATATCGGTGACACTGAAATGGATTGGTAGCGTTAACCCCAAAAGTGGATGGTACGGAGGACCAATGGTAATATGACTGGTGAACGGAATAACCCAACCTGACTCAATCATGGTGATGTAGTGAAAGTGTCATGTTCAAGAGCGACTTGCTACTAATAAAGTTTCTTCAAGTTTTCTTCCCAATTTTTCCCCAGTCATTGCTGACCAATACCTCTTTATTTTTGTCAAGCTTGAAGAGGATAACATATGCTTGCTCTATAATTTTCCCTTTGGGCAAACCCGTCTCTATGTTTTAACGAGCCTAGCGATAGTGAAACTCATTCTTGTCTTTATGGACAAGTTCGTTGCTATTGGTTTTAACGAGTTTAATGACAAATACAACTCGATCCTTTTTCAATTTTAGATAGTCTGAAAAGGGATGGAAAAGAAAATCCAGTAATCCTTTTTCGTCATATAACCCCTTAAGTCCAAAAAAGTATAAAATAATACGAAAGGGATGAATTTTCGATAGTTTTAACGAGCCGAACAAGACAAGCGCTCGATCTTTTTGTGTAATAATCCCTCGGGTCAAAAAAAGATTAAAATCTAGAGGAGGGATAGCACTTCCAATAGCTTTAACGAGTTGGAGAGGTCAATTGCTTGGCAATCTTTTCATATTTTATGAGTCAGATGAAAAGAGCTTAAAGGAGACTCGTTTTTGAGGAACGAATGATATTTTCGGGTAGCAGTCGGTTCCAGGTAAGGTTTGGAATTTTCCAATCATGGCAGTGTTACAAGGATGGCTAACAGAATCACTCATCACAGTTATTCCTCAAAAGGGTAAACAATCAAATGGAGGTGTATGATTGGCTAAAACAGAGTGGAGGTGATGGAAAGAACACGACCAAGGCTCAAAAGCTGATGATAACACATTCACAATGGTTATTTATCGGAGATTGGTTCATTTTTTAATGAGCTTAAACTCTGGTGAAAAATATGCTCATTTCTTAGGTTTAATTTTTAACGAGCTTGAACTTTATGTAAAACTGCTCGTGATAATGGTCATTGATATTCGATTCACTATTAAAACTATGTTATTTCGATGGTCGTACTACCTGTTCAATTGCTCCATCAAACTGATTAGAAATGAGAATACATGCTTGAAAAATGAGTTAAAAAACTAATACCCAACTCGAATTACGTGAAAAGTAATTTAAAAGTAGTCTTTACCCCTCATTTTACCATTTCATTTGAATTTGGGATTGTTGGAGCTTTGGAGGTGTTTTCCCCCTTGATTTTCACTAGCTGATTCCAAGAGATTCTGCAGACGATTTTCGGCACTGTCTGGACCAGGTAGGAGCTAAACCTGAGCTCTTCAGTTGCATTCTTTCCTTTTTGAATTCTGAGCATGTTTCCTTGCTTTCCTGAGCCTCTAGGGTTTTAACAATTCGTTCTACCCCCATCGCACCCTGTGAATATTGAAAGGTGTGATGCATACTGGGTTGGCCATTGACTAGTTAGTATGCATCTCACCCAATACACAGCTGGAGTCCGATGGGTGCAAGGACGAAAACTTGTGCACTATTTTTCATGGAAATTTTGCCTTTTTTTGGCCAAATCAGGATCCTAACTCTTCTCTTGTTTGTTTTTCAGATATTCATCAGAGAAAAATTGTTGTTACATGGCGAGAACACGAGCATGAAGAAGAGGACATGGTTTCTTTACATGATCCAGGTACGGTAACTGCATTGCGGAATTGTGGTTTGCTCAAGTTCTTACGCATATCTAGCATGAGGCAACAAATCAACTTGTTGCAATATTTCCTCGATGCATGGGATCCTACCAACCAAGTGTTCCAGATCAGAGGCAAATCCATCCCCTTGACTGTTGTGGACATCTATTTTTTGATCTGTTTATCGAGGCGTGGTGCCCCTCTCTCACTATCAGGTTCCGCTTGTGGGGGCGAATCTGTGAGGGATTATATTCCCCGATACTGTAGAGAAGGATCTCAGTTGAGTAGGGATGGAAAGATCAACATCCGAGATGTCATTGGCTGGTTCTTGAGGACTATCTTGTTCACTTTTGCTATACTGGTTGGTAGTGCGGCTCTTCACTTGGCCAACAGGTCCTATATGCAGTACGCCTTAGAAATCCTCGAACCAAAGGTGTTCAATTGGTGTGATGTAGTACTTTTGGTGATAAAATAACAACTTACCAAGGTGAAAAATGGATGATCTAAGAACTTTGGCTATGGTTCCATTTTGACTGCTTTCGCCTTGGAGAAGATCCCACTGATGTAGCCATAGTACATTTCACTTGGTTTGCCGCCACCAACTGAGCCATGGATGCAGAAGTGGGTTGACCTTATGGCCCGACATACTAGTCAGCCACAGGTTTCTTTCTCTGATGCCTTCTTTGAGTGGTTCAACTGTCAGGAGATGGTTTATGTAGAGTGTCCGTATGCTGGTATGGATTTCCACGGTGACCCAGATTTGGCGCTGTCGGCTGGTGAGCAATGGAGTGTTATAGGTAAAATCTCTGACCATATCCCTATTTATTGATTTATAATGTTTCTGTGCTTTCTTTTATCAAGAATAATCAAAACTCATGTGCTCATGCAGATATTGGATCGCTGCGACCAGTAGTACGCTTGAGAGCACCAGCTGCCGTTCCAGTAGGAGAGGTTGTAGGGAGGGCTGTCCTTCATGATCTGGATGTGGCTAAGACTCTTACAACATTGTAGGATTAGGTTGAGGGTCTCACCCTTGGTATCCCAGATGTGAGGACTGACGAGCTGCCTCTGAGATCACAGTGACATACTAATGGTGTGCTGAGTCGATGGACTAGGCTTTTGCGCATGATTGCACAGGCAGTGACTTGTTATCACCAACACCATTAGAATAGGGTGCCCCCTAGCATTTTGAGTCTTTGGGTCATTTGACCGATTTTGTTTTGGACACAGAACACTATCTGTAAACCATAAAAAGTTATATATATTTTTGATTTTCGGAGCTTTATTTTGGTTAAGTTATATGATCCTGATGCAAATATTGATGAAATGCTTTTATTTTATAAATGTCGCAAATGTCTATCTAACACATAATTTTCCAATGAATCTGTTAATGTGTTTAAGTTTCTGGAAATATGTTGATATCAGATAGAATCGAATTGTCTTTCCAAAATCTTGACCTTTAGGAACATGCGATAGATAGCTGGATTCCACACGGAATAGATGTCGGTGAGCTGTAGAATGATGAATTGTGAGTCTAGCTTGACAATAGGTTGGCATATGCCATGCGCGATGGCATCAAAAAGGAGCTCTATCAACGCACTGTATTCAACGATGTTCTTCATTGATCGACCAATACATACACCTTTGAAACTCACCAACTCGCCTCTTGGATCAAAGATGACCCAGGCCGTAGAAGATAGGTTCTGCGAACTACGACCTGCTCCGTCAGCATATCCAACAAATGATTCCAATAGGTTCAACATCTAGAACAAATTGAAAAGTGGATTACCTAACCAAAATTATTACTCTTAGCGAAAACAAAAATTTAACAAAAGCATATGAAGAGGTTACTAGATTGAGTCAAGCATAGTAACGCTTAAGGTACAACCTGTTTCGAGGTTGCAATAGTGGAATCCCATCATAATCCACTAACTCGTAGGCTCCTTTTGCTAATATTCACTTAAGAATATAGGGGCCCATCCATAAAGACTGGAACTTACCTACTCCCAACTTATCGGACTCTTGGTCGTAGCAATACTAGATCACCTTCTGAGAAGACAACAGGTTTGACATTCTTGTCAAACTATGCCTTGACTCGTTTCTTATGTTCTTCGTTAGCCAAGGTGGCATCAAGACAGGTTTCATCCAGTTGGATTAATTCCAGGAAATGAGCCTCTTCTTTTGAAGTTTCAGGGAGAAGATTGACTGCGAGTTTGAGGGATGAGATTTCACATTGAACTAGTAAGATTGCTTCTAGGCCATACACCAGCTGAAAAGGCATAAACCTAGTCGCATTCCTCATCGATTTCTAGTATGCCCACAAGGTTGAGTACAGGATTAGGTGCCAACTCCATTTATGGACTCCAATCATCCTTTGCAGCATGTGATTTAAGACTTTGTTGATTGCCTCAACTTGCCCATTAGCTTGTGGATAATACGGAGTAGAGCTGTCGTGGGATAGTCCTAATTTGGTAGCCAACTCAACCATCATGTGATTGAAAAAATGCAATCCATGATCTGACTATAGCTTGTGGAACACCGAATCTGGAGACTACATGATTGAAAAAGAAAAGAGTAGTAGTTTTGCCACTGTTGTTTAATGTAGGCATCACCTCGGCCCATTTCGTAAAATAGTCAACTGCGATTATGATATACCCATGCCCCCGACTGAGGTGGGGTTACATGTCATGAAATCTATGCCCCATTTCGTGAATGGCCCAACAACAACTATTGGCTGCAGAGGTGTGGGTGGTATTCTGGTTTTGCGGTCGAAAATTTGATAAGCATGGCAACTTATGACTATGGTTATGCAATCCTTGAACATTGTTGGCCAGAAGTATCCTGCTCATAAAATCTTTTGTGCTGTAGCATAACCAGATTGATTCCCCCCACACATGCCTGAATGACAATCATTCAGGAATTTTTTGGCCTCCTCATGGGTGAGGCACCTCCGCAGAACTGTATCGATACCACGACGGTAAAGCGTATCACCGATGATCATGTAGTCTTTTGCTTGGTATTGAGTACGTTGTTGCTCTGAGCGGGAGGTATTAGACCTATATGTTTGGGTCTGGAGATAGATGATTATATCTCCATACCACGGATTGCTTGAAGAGATCAGAAACAAAGATTCATCCACGATTGTTGCTTTGGATGTTGAATCGTTGGACGACGATGGGAAGTCACATAGTAACTCCGTGAAAACCAGGGCTTTCTTTGATTTGGATTTTACAAATTCCAAATAAAACTCTTGCAAAATTGCTATCCATTTGGAATATTTTCCCCCCAGTAACTGTCCTAACAAGAGATAAGTCATGGGGTTGGAATCTGAAAAAATGGTAGTTTTTCAAAATAGGATATAGTGTCGAAATCTCTGTATCGCTTGAATAGCTGCGAGAGCCAGCTTTTCAACATAGGAGTACTTGGTTTCTATATCATTTAAGTTTCGACTTAAATAATAGATAGCATGTTCAATTTTATTATCTTCTTGTACTAAAACCATTGCTATGGTCGTATCTGCTGCAACCAGATACAGGTTAAAGTCTTTTTGATAATCAGGAGCATACATTAATGATTCCTTTATTAGGGATTCCTTTAGAGCATCAAAGGAAGCTTGCACGACCTGATCCCAGATGAAGGGTACCTCTCTTTTCAACAGACGCATATAACCTTTAGCAAGTTCGGCGTAATTTGGAATGGACCTCCTCAGAAAGTTTGCTTTCCCTTGGAGTTTCTGAATCTGAAGCAAATTTGAAGGTGGAGGCAAATCAATGATTGCCTGAACCTTACACGGGTCGAGACGAATCCTGTCCTTTGAGACTACAAATCCAAGTAAATGACCAGAACCGACACAAAACACACATTTGTGTGGATTGAGTCGTATCTTGTAGTGTCATCAACGTAGAAATATCTCTCTCAAATGTTATGGATGATCGGTCCACTTTCACGAATGAGCCAGAAGATCATTGAGATATGGTTGAACGATGTTTTTGATGTCATGGAAGGAATAATTTATTTCCCTATGAAAGGTTGCCCCTGCATTCTTTAAAACAAAAGGTTGCTTGCGTACGCAAATGTGCCCCATGGACAAATAAATGCAGTCTTTGACTAGTCCTATGGGCGGATATTAATTTGATTATACCCGGAAAATCCATCCATAAATGAAAAGATTTCACATCCGGCGCATTATTCAATTATTTGGTCAATGAAAGGTGTAGTGTAGTTGTCTTTTAAACAAGCTTGATTTACATCCCTATAATTGATGCACACTCTAATCATTCCTTGCTTTTTTATTACAGGAACAATATTTGATACCCAATCGGTTAGAGGAACCGGGTAAATGAAACTAGCATGGAGAAGTTTTTCAACTTCTGCCTTAATGGTAGCAGCTTGCTTTCGGTACACTTGCTGAAGCCATTGTCATACTGGTTTGACATCCAGATACATCTTAATTTCATGTTCAACTATGCTCGAGTCAATGCCTGTCATTTCTTCATATGACCATGAAAAGACATCTCTGAACTCAAGAAAGAGAGTGTAATATACTTCCAGTTCTGAAGGAGAACAAGATTTGCCAACATGAATATTCTCTACGACATTTGGTTTGGTTGAGATATTGATGGCGATAGTCTCTTCAATATTGGACAAGTTTCGCTTGGAATCCACCGTATTTACAATATTTGATAGAAAATAAAAAATTGAAAGATGATTAAGGTTTCTGGATTAATCTTCATGGTAATCCAGAAGATGGGAACGATGGTGGTAATCTTCCCATGGTGCCTCTCCTATCATCATTGACTGAACAATTCCTTCATCTATAGAATGGACATGCAACCAAGGATCTGAAGAGGTACCATATTCCTTAGACCTATCTATCCAAACGCTTGATGAGTGTTGATTTGGGTTTGCCTCCCATGCCGAAAACATTGATTGCTACATTATTTATATTGGGCTTGGAGGCAAAACCTCGCGATGATCCATGCTAACATCGTGATTAGACATCTTTTGAATGGAAGACACCATATTTTATTTTCCCACCGTGGCCACTTCCGCCAGATTGTTTGGAGGCAGTAGGGCAAAAGTACCCATCAATGTAGGGTCTTTTAGTAGGCCCACTTCGATTCTTTGAAGTGACTGAGAGCTTCCGTGGATCATCGGAATGCTTCCTATAACTTGTGAACTGTTGGGGAGAAATGTTTGTTGGTCGACGATTATAATTCCTCCTTGGAAAGGAAATGGAATCTTTCTGAAGTATGTCGACATAGCAACAACCATAGCATATATCTAGGGCCTTTCCAATAGCATGTTGTAATCGAGGTTTCCATCGATAACATCAACATCAATTTCTACTATTTTGCCCCCCAGTTCGATTTGCAAGTTACTTAAAATCCCGTATGGAGTGTATGTTCGTCCATCAAATGCTTTTAACGTCGTTGACAATCACAACAAGGGTGGTGAGCCTAAATTTTTCTAGCAACTCATTGACATAATATATGTAGATGCCCCCTCATCAATAATTGTTCGATGAACAATTTTGTTGAGGGCTTTCACTTGAATGAGGAAAGTGAGTTGAGCTGGTAACTAAGGGTCATATCCTTTATGATTAGAGGTCACAAGATTAGAATCCGCTAGGTCAATCCCACCTATTGCTGATAATAGAGCCTGCTTCTAGGAGGGGAAATTTTGTAGTACCACAAGTGTCGACATAGCGGACGGTGATTGGGCCAGGTCCTCTACTATATTATAATTCTGTGCTACTCTGGCACGAGGATTAGATGTCGATTTGTGTACTAATCTGTTTGGCAGCTTTATCGTTAGCTCAAGAATGATGGGTGGCACAACTTTGGTTGAATTTGTTGTCGAACTACTAGGTTGATTAGTAGCCTTGTTGTTCGACAACTGTGGATTGCCGTAATATTTATTCCTTGTCGATATCAAAGCGTCATTTTGCTGTTTTGAAATGGACAAAATAAGCACTTGGGATGGGGAAGCATTGTCATTAGCAACCAGATTGGTTCCTGGGTTCAGAAACAGATCAGTCAATACTGCTGAGGTTTTTGAATTCTTTAAGAATTTTCTAAGCTCAGCTTTATGTCCAATGATCCTCATCACATATAAAGCATGGATGACTTGGTTTCCTTTCTCTAGAAGGGTTTGCTGAAGATTTTTTAGGAGATGACTCCTCCTGTTTCTTCTTTTTCGCTTTCTTTTTCTTCTTTCCTCCTGGTTGATTTGGTTCT
Organism: Pinus taeda; assembly: GCA_000404065.3. Taxonomy (NCBI): domain Eukaryota; kingdom Viridiplantae; phylum Streptophyta; class Pinopsida; order Pinales; family Pinaceae; genus Pinus; species Pinus taeda. The sequence goes on from APFE030478520.1 coordinate 184,500, forward strand.
TTGCTTTTTTCAGTAGACATGGCATTTACCTCCAAGGCGAGAAGTTCTTCATTTGCATTTTGACTAGAAACCATACAATCTTTCTTTGATGTAGCCTTTATGGTTTTCGTGCTAGTCATACCTATCACTCCATCGCCGGCATGAGAGTCTTTGTTTGATTTAGGAGGAGGAGGAATGGAAAACTCCGGTCTAGGAGCATTAGGGATTTTGTCATAGAGCGTGCCAGACTGAGTATAGATCAAGTCTAGATATTGTGTACGAGCAATGACTTGCTCTTCAATGACGACTCCTCCCTTTGCCACATCTTCTGTGATAGAAGGTAACAATGACTTAATAAACCATTCAGCTAGCAGCTGATTAGGAACATATGTTTTTACCATTCTATAACAACGTCACCACTCAAGGATATGATCAGATATGTGAGTGACCGTCGTTTGTTCGAAATTGGTAAGAAGCTCTGTTTTCGTTTCGTACCTTATTGGTAACTGAAAATGGGTTAAAAAGGTTGTGGCAAGGGCGTTGAAGTTATCGAATGAAGCTCTAGGCAATTCGATGTACCATTTTGCTACCAGAATAATTAACATTTGTTGAAAAAGGCGAAGCCTAATCGAATCATCATTGAGAGTGTTGGATGAACACCACAGACGAAAGGTCATCACATGATTCGATGGATCTTCACCCAGATTTCCATTAAATTCAGGAATATTTGACGGAAATTTATGAGGAATCGTCGGCCACCAAGGGGCATAAGCAATCAGATCGTTTGTTAGCCAATTTAGATCTGGTAACTCTAAAGTAGCCATTAAGGGCATCTGTTGATTCAGGTTTGGCGAAGCATACCCAGGATAAGATGGGATTGCCTGAGTAGTGGGTATTTGCATTCCATCATAATGCATTTGATGCTGATAACTTTGGTAAGGTTGATGGGCATAACCATTATGATATGATTGTTGTTGACTGTTTTGAATATACGGCTGCCCATTACTTGTAAAGATTTATTGCTCAGATCCTTGGTAAGCTTGTTGGAATTGCGGTTGTTGATATTGCACCATCCATGGTTGTGAAACCATTTGCTGTTATCCAATACTAGTTGTTTGACCAAGATGAGGGGTAATAGTACCCGTTTGAGCCTAGGTCACTCCAGTTAAGGAGCCACTAATCAGTGATTGTGGTTGCGTCGTGGAGACAAGAGGCTATTGTATTATGACCTGGCAAACTTGAGGTTGGCATACAATAGGCAATGCTTGTACTTGTGACACTGTTACAATAGTCGGCGTAGTGGGGATAGTTGACACAGGTAGACCTTTTTGCATCGAGTATACAAATCTTGGTTGTTGAGGTAATATTGGCACCCAACCGCTGGATGTGATTCCAGCATTACCCGAATTCTATTGCGAACTCTCATATGGTTGTTCTCCTGGAGGGAACAATGAAAGGGCATACTGCCCCCCATACGGCGACAATCTAGTGCTTAAAGGAATGATTGGCCTTTAGGGACCAGACTGCCCAAATTGATACTGTTGCGAAGGATCAATTTACTGATACTCAACATAAGAGATTCCAAATATTTTTCCGGATGAACAAACAGGAACAGACCATACTGTCGAAACAGTCCTTGGATGGACTTTTAGCGTTTGAGAGCTAGTTGGGATAGATGGTACACCAGCGAACATTGTTGGAGTAGCAGCAGGAGGTTCTGCTGTTGCTACGTCAAATGACACAGTCCTAGATTTCGATGGTTGTTCAGACATATCTAGTCTATCCGAAATATTTCCTAGCGATTCTACAGGAACTTGCGATGAAGGGAGACTAACTTCTGTTGAAGAAGGATATAGGGTGATCCCGGCTACAAAATGCAATGGAGTACTGGATGGAGGATCTTCCACAATCTCTTCTATAGCAATCAATCCAGGTGGGAGAGGTAGACCGTCAGGTCTGTAAAATATTTCTGGTGCCGAAGAAGGTATAGACTTTCCAGCGACAGTTGTTGGAGGGGTAACATGTTCCGAATCAGCTATAGATGGAGCTAGTTAGGGAAAAGAAGTGTTTACCATTACACTAGGATCAGTTCTAATGTCCTCTTGTGGCCGCGGGACTTCTTCTATAAAGGCAGGGATACTAGAAATGGTTGGAGTAAGTGGAGTCCCTGAGGATGCTGGAACACAAGTTCCAAGCAAACCAGGGGACTTTGATCTGGTTAAATGAGTTCGCTTTGTCTGGAATAGTTTCGTTTCCCGCGTCAAAGATGGTTGACTCGTTAATATCTGTGAACGATGGGGTTTCGATTGACTTTCTTCCACGATTGCGGATTACTCGACCAACTCAAAGTAAAGGGAAAAGTGATTCTGAATTAAATGAATTTTATATGCTTTGACACAACTTGCTTTTTCAATTTTTAAGAGTTGAGAAAAAGCTAAAGATGACTCTAGTCGCCTTTGATTTTTAATGAGCGTGAAGTGACATGTGCTCAGATGGACCTTTTCCTTTAAGGAGTCTGAAAAGGAACGAAAGAGACTACTCTGGAAATCTAGAAAGAGGGATTACCAAACCAATCACAAAATTGCAGAATACTTTTTATGGTACGACAGTCAATCTTCCCGAATGTTGTGTTCAGTGCATTACGATTGATAGGGTGGTAGACACGGCTTCCTAAGGATAAATGATGTAGCCTATTGTGGTCTCCCAATATATACTCGACGGTACATGGGAGCACAAGTTCGTACTTGCACTTGTCATCTCAAAGA
>APFE030478520.1:191407-219931 GCA_000404065.3 Pinus taeda
TCTCCTTTCTGATAGATCTTTGCCGCTTCTTCTTCGTCTACCCAGCTTCAAAGAGCACCTGTGGAATCAAAGCAGCATAATACTATCGAAGAATAGAGATCTACAATCATAATCAATACAGGACTAGATATGTATTGACCACACAAATGCATATATCATCAAACCTACAAGAATGTGGAGGAAAACTTGAATAGCTTTATTAATATCAAGAATAGGAAAGAGGATTACAACTAATTGTTCTGACCCAACATCATCCTCTAGTAAGAAAGCCCTTCTTCACCTCATGTAAAGCTTAGATCACCCAACACTATGATGTTGCACCAGGAAACCAACAACACTTCCTTACAAGATACAAGATTCCAGCCTATGGATCTCTGTGATGAGGGTTCCATATATAGATGATTGTGGGGGGTGAGTCAGCTTGTAGGATTTTGATTAGTGTCCTCTCTCTGATAGTTCTTGATTCCACTTGGATATTGATGATCTCTTACTCATCCCTGGGCAAATTCAGAGAGGCAAGTGTCAGAGGGGAAGTTTTTGGAAGATTCTATGATCCTCCACCTCACAAACTGTCTCTGCCATTTGTCCATTCTCACCCATCGCACCCTACAGAGGGGCTTTCCAGTATGCATCACAACCTTTACACTGAGTAGGTGAGATGCATCGCACCTTCTGCATTGGGCATTCTGTATGGTCCAGTTTTCACCAGTTTTGAGCAGTTTTCTGTGGAGAACTTTTCGGAGATGATGTAATTAGCTGACCTTGTTCCTTTAGGGAGTGAAGCAACACTTTTGGGGACTTAGGATCCTTTTGTTTATGGAAATTTATGATTGGGGTTGCAGTGCCCAAAAATTTCTATAACATTTGCCTCCTAAAGCATGAGGTCGTTAATCTTTTGATGTCCGGTGAAATGCTTTATCATGAGGATCTGAAGTTTTTTCAAGCTGGAAGGCGACCTGTAATAAGATACAATACAATACATTATCTTCATAATATTTTTCATGATCTAGCTGAGGCGGGCACTCCCATGCTTAGCTTTATAAATTCATTTTCATGTACATAGGACAGACAACCGCCTGTGTAGCAGACTGATGATTCAGACAAAGTCATCATCCTTTGATTTGGATGATCATCTGTTCGGAAATGATGTACATTTCAGGTATTTATATTCCTGAATATATCATAGCCCGGATGGATTAAAATGGATCTGGGGTCTTCAAAACTCATTCAATCTTCACTCGGAGTACAAGTTGATCCATGTGAAAGATGTTCTGGAGTCGAACATGGAAAGACATCGCCTGATTACTAGTCAATGATGTAAGATGTTAACAGGCACGAGAGGAATCACCAATAATGACAATGACCCTCAAGGTACTACAGTACAATTCATGTGGTGTGGAAAACGGACTTGGCATCGAACACCACGCAAAATCTCTTGATCGAAGGCCATTGATGTAAACTTGTCGCCGAAAGTGAGAAACTTGCCATTGAGACATGCAAGCTTCAAAGTACTAAAAGGGGTTGTTCCTAGGTCGACTTTTTGGATAATGAGCTGATGTCGACAAGAAGTGACCCATCATAGGAGGGCCTTAATGGATCCCACATCTATGACACAGAACAGAGCAAATGATTTTGGAGGTGAAAACGATCTGATGATACAGGGTTTAGGGTGGCGGTCATGAAAGAATGGAGCGTGAATGTATTGCGGTGGATGAGACATAGGTGAGTTCTTTGAGCGACTTCTCTTGAACATACTGGTGACACTGATAATGGATTGGTATTGTTAACCCCAAATCTGGATGGTGTGACGAACCAATGGTGATATGACCAGTGAACGGAATAACCCAACCCAACTCGGATGTGGAGTGAAAGTGTCATGTTCAAGAGCGACTTGCTACCAATAAAGTTTCTTCAAGTTTTCTTCCCATTTTTTCCCCAGTCGTTGCTAACCAGTACCTCTTTATTTTTATCAATCTTGAGGAGGATGACATATGCTTGTTCTATAATCCGCCCTTCAGGAGAACCCATCGCTATGTTTTAACGAGCCTAGCAACAGTAAAACTCGTTCTCGTCCATTTGGACAAGTTTGTCGCTATTGATTTTAACGAGTTTAACGACAATGATAACTCGGTCATTTTTCAATTTTAGGGAGTTTGAAAAGGGATGGAAAGGAAACTCCAATGATTCTTTTTCATCATATAATCTCTTAAGTCCGAAAAAGCGTAAAATAATACGGAAGGGATGAATTTTCGATAGTTTTAACGAGCCGAACAAGACAAGCGCTTGATCTTTTTGTGTAATAATCCATCAGGTCCAAAAAGATTAAAAGTCTAGAGGAGGGATAGCACCTCTGATGACTTTAATGAGCCGAAGAGGCCAATCGCTCGACAATCTTTTCATATTTTACCAGTTAGGTGAAAAGAGATTAAAGGAGACTCTTTTTTTGTGGAACGAGTGATAATTTCGGGTGGCAGCTGATTCTAGGTAAGGTTTGGAATTTTACAATCATGGTAGTGTCACAAGGATGGCTAGCAAGATCACTCGTTGCAACTGTTCCTCAAAAGGGTAAACAATCAAATGGAGGTGTATGATCGGCTAAAACAGAGTGGAGGTGATGATGAGAACATGACCAAGGCTTAAAAGTTGATGATAATGCATTCACAATGGTTATTTACCGGAAATTGGTTCATTTTTTAATGAGCTTAAACTCTAGGGGAAACATTTGCTCATTTCTTAGGTTTAATTTTTAACGAGCTTTAACTCCACATAAAAACTGCTCGTGATAATGGTCATTGATTATTTGATTCACCATTAGCACTTTGTTCTTTCAAAGGTTGTACTACCTGTTCAATTGCTTCATAAAACCGATTAGAAAAGAAAACATATGCTTGATAAATGAGTTAAAAACACTAATACCTTACTCGAATTACGTGAATAGTAATTTAGAAGTGATGTTTACCTCTCATTTTACCATTTCATTTGAACTTGGTTTGTTGGAGCTTTGGAGGTGTTCCCCCCCCCTGATTTTCACTAGCTAATTCCGGGAGATTTTGTAGACGATTCTCGGCACCGTCTGGACCAGGTAGGAGCTAAACCTATGCTCTTCAGTTGTGTTCTTTTATTTTTGAATTCTGAGCATGTTTCCCTGCTTTGCTGAGCCTCCGGGGTTTTGAACAATTCACCTTGGCCCCATCGCAGCCTTCCTATATTGAAAGGTGTGATGCATACTAGTCTTGTCACTAGCCAGTCAATATGCATTGCCCCTAGTACACTCCTGGGGTGCGATGGGCGCAAGGAGGGAAACTTTTGCACTGTTTTCTCATGGAATTTTTACCTGTTTTTGCCAAATTAGGACCCTGAATCTTCTCTTGTTCATTTCTTAGAGATTCATCAGAGCAAAATGGTTGTTACATGGCAAGAACGCAAGCATGAAGAAGAGGACACAGTTGCTTTACATGATCTGGGTACGGTAACTGCACTACAGAACTATGGCCTGCTGAAGTTTTCCCGCATCTCTAGCATGAGGCAACAAATCAACTTGTTGCAATATTTCCTCGACTCCTGGGATCCTACCAATGAGGTGTTCCAGATCAGAGGAAAATCTAACCCCTTGGCTATCGTGGACATCTATTTTTTGACTGGTTTATTGAGGCATGGTGCCCCTCTCTCATTATCAGGTTTTGCCCGCGGGGGCGAATCCGTGAGAGAGTACATTCGCTGGCACTGCAAAGAAGGATCTAAGCCAAGTACGGATAGAAAGATCAACATCCGAGATGTCACTGACTGGCCATTCAGGACCATTCTGTTCACTTTTTCTAGACTGGCTGGTAGTGCGGCTCTTCATATAGCTAACAGGTCTTATATGCAGTATGCCTTGGAATGCCTTGAACCGAAGGTGTTCAACTGGTGTGACGCAATACTCTTTGTGATGAAAGAACAACTGACCAAGGTGAAAAGTGAAAGATCCAAGAATTTTGGCTATGGTTCTATTTTGACTGCTTTCGCTTTGGAGAAGATCCCACTAATGCAGCCATAGTACATCTCACTTGGTTTACCTCCACCGATTGAGCCACGGATGCAGAGATGGGTTGACCTCATGTCCAAACATTCTGGCCAGCCCCAAATTTCCTTCTCTAATACCTTCTTCGAGTGGTTCAACCATCAGGAGATGGTTTACACCAAGTTTCCATATGCTGGCATGGATTTTCGAGGTGACCCGGATTTGGTGCTGCTGGCTGGTGAGCAGTGGGGTGCTATGGGTAAATTCTCTGACCATATCTCTGTTTATTGTTTTTATAATTTTCTTATGATTTATTTGATCAAGACTAATCAAACCTCATGTGCTCATGCAGATATTGGACTAGTTTGACTAGTAGTATGCCAGAGAGAACCAGCTGCCGCTCCGGCAGGAGAGGCTGTGGGGAGGGCCATCCTCCGCGACCTTGATGTGGCCGAGATTCTTTTAAAATTACAGGATCAGGTCGAGGGTCTCACCCTTGTTATTCTGGATGTGAGGACCGACGAGCTGCCTTTATGGTTGCAGTGACATACTACTGGCGTGCTGAGTCGATGGACTAGGCTTTTACACATGATTGCACAGGCGGTGACTTGTTATCACCAGCATCATTAGACTAGGGTGCCCCCTACCATTTTGAGTTTTGGGTCATTTGACCAATTTTGTCTTGGTTATAGAACATTATGCATAAACCATAAATAGTTATATATATATTTTTTATTTTCGGAGCTTTATTTCGGTTAAGTTACATGATCTTATTGCAAATATTGATGTAATGCTTCTTTTTATAAATGTCGTAAATGTCTATCTAACACATAATTTTCCAATGAGTCTGTTAATGTGTTTAAATTTCTAGAAATATGTTGATATTGAATGAAATCAAACTGCCTTTCCAAAATCCTGACCCTTAAGAACATGCGACAAATAACTGGATTCCATATAGAGTAGATACCTGTGAGTTGTAGAATGATGAGTTGTGAGTCTAGCCTGATGACAAGTCGACATATACCATGTGTGATGGCATCCAAGAGGAGTTCTATCAATGCGCTGTATTCAGTGATATTGTTCATCGACTGACCAATACATACCCCTCTGAAACTCACTAACTCGCTGCTGGGATAAAAAATGACCCATGCCGTAGAAGATAGGTTCTGTGAACTATGACTCGCTCTGTCAACATATCCGACAAATGATTCCAATAGGTTCAAAATTTGCAACAAATCAAAAAAGTGGATTACCCAAGCAAAACAGTTACCGTTAACGAAAACAAAAATGTGACAAAAGCATAGGGATTACTACACTGAATTAAGCACAGTAACGCTTGACGTACAACCCGTTGCAGGGTTGCGCCAGTGTAATCCCATCATAATCCATCAACTCGTAGGCTCATTTTGCTAATACATGCTTAACAATATAGGGACCCATCCATAAAGACTTGAACTTACCTGCTCCCAACCTATCGGACTCTTGGTCATAAAGTAAGACCAGGTCGCCTTCTCAGAAGACATGAGGTTTGACATTTTGCCAAACTTCACTTTGAATCGTTTCTTATGGGCTTCGTTAGCCGAAGCTGCATCACGATGAGTTTCATCCAATCGGATTAATTCCAAGAAACGAGCCTCTTCTTCTAAAGTTCTAGGGAGAAGGTTGACCGCGAGCTTGAGGGACGAGATGTCACACTGAACTGGCAAGATTGCTTCTAGGCCATACACCAGTTGAAAAGGTGTAAACCTGGTTGCATTCCTCACCGATGTCCGATATGCCCACAAGGCCAAGTACATGATTAGGTGCCAACTCTATTTATGGACTCCAATCACCCTTTGCAGCATGCGCTTCAGGACCTTGTTGATTTCCTCAACTTTTCCGTTAGCTTGCGGATAATACGAAGTAGAGCTGTCATGGGACAGTGCTAATTTGGCAGCCAACTCAACCATCATGTGATTGCGAAAATGTGATCCATGATCTGTGACTATGGCTTGTGGAACGATGAATCTGGATACTACATGATTGAAAAAGAAAAGGGCAGCCATTTCGTCATTGTTGTTTAATGTAGGAATCACCTCGACCCATTTGGTAAAATATTCTACTGCGACTATGATATACCCATTCCCCTCGGCCGAGGTGGGGTTACATGTCATGAAATCTATGCCCCATTTGGCGAATGGCCCAATAGCAACTACTGGTTTTAGAGGTGTGGGTGGTCTCCTGGTTTTGCTATCGAAGATTTGACAAGCATGGCAACTTCTGACTGCGGTTATGCAATCTTTGAACATTGTTGGCCAGAAGTATCCTGCTCATAGAATATTTTGCACCATAGCATAACTAGATTGATGCCCCCCACACACACCTGAATGACAATCATTCAGGACTTTTTCAGCCTCCTCATGGGTGAGGTACCTCCGCAGAACTGTATTGACACCACGACGGTAAAGTGTATCATCGACGATCACGTAGTCTTTTGCTTGGTATCATATCCGTCGTTGTTCCGAGCATGAGGTATTAGACCTATATGTTTGGGTTTGGAGATAGATAAGTATATCTCCATACCACAGATTGCTTGAAGATATCAGAAACAAATTTCGTCCACAATTGCTTCTTCGGACGTTGCACCGTTGGAATAGTAACTCCGCGAAAACCAGGGCTTTCTTTGATTTGGATTTTTTGAATTCTAGATCAAAATCTTGTAAAATTTCTATCCATTTTGAATATTTTCCCCCCAGCAACTGTCGCGACAATATATAAGTCATGGGGTTGCAATCTGATAGAATGGTAGTTTTTCTAAAGAGGACGTACTGTCGAAATCTCTGTATAGCTTGAACAGCTACTAGGGCTATCTTTTCAACGTAGGAGTACTTAATTTCCATATCATTTAAGTTTCAGCTAAAATAATATATAGGATGTTCAATTCCATTATCTTCTTGAACTAAAACCATCGCTATGGTCGTATCTGCTACAACCAGATACAGGTTAAAGTCTTTTTGATAATCAGGAGCATACATTAATGACGCTTTTATTAGGGATTGTTTTAAAGCATCAAAGGAAACTTGCACGACCTGATCCCAAATGAAGCGTACTTATTTTTTCAATAGACGAGTATAACCTTTAGCAAGTTCGGTGTAATTTGGAATGAACCTCCTCAGAAAGTTTGCTTTCCCTTGGAGTTTTTGAATCTGAAGCAAATTTAAAGGTGGAGGCAAATCAATGATTTCCTGAACCTTACATGGGTCGAGATGAATCCCATCCTTTGAGACCACAAAGCCAAGTAAACGACCAGAACTAACACAAAATACACATTTGTGTAGGTTGAGTCGTATCTTGTAGTGTTGGTAATGTAGAAATATTGCTCTCAAATGCTGCGGATGATCAATCCACTTTCGCAAATGAGCTAGAAGATCATCGAGATATGGTTGAACGATGTTCTTGATTTCATGGAAAGCATAATTCATTGCTCTCTGAAATGTTGCCCCTGCGTTCTCTAAACCAAAGGGTAGCTTGAGATATGCGAATGTGCCCCACGGACAAATAAATGTAGTCTTTGACTGGTCCTGTGGGTGGATATTTATTTGATTATACCCGGAAAATCCATCCATAAATGAAAAGATTTCACATTCGGCGCACTCATCAATTATCTAGTCAATGAAGGGTGTAGGGTAGTTGATTTCGGACAAGATTTATTTACATCCCTATTATCGACACACACTCTAATCATTCCTTGTTTCTTCATCATAGGAACAATATTTGATACCCAATCGGTTAGAGGAACTGGGTAAATAAAACTAGCATGGAGGAGTTTTTCAACATCCACCTTGATAGCATCGGCTTTCTTGGGGTGCACTTGCCGGAGCCATTGTCATACTGGTTTGACATCTGGATACATTTTAATTTCATGTTCAACTATGCTCGAGTCAATGCTTGGCATTTCATCATATGACAAAGCAAAGACATCTCTAAACTCGCGAAAGAGAGAGTAATACACTTCCAGTTCTAAAGAAGAACAAGATTTATCGACATGAATATTCTCTACAACATCTGTTTTGGTCGAGATATTTATGGTGATAGTATCTTCAATATTGGATAGATTTCACTCGAAATCCACCGTATTTACAGTATTTGACAGAAAGTCAAGAACTGAGGGATGGTCAAGGTCACTATAATTATCCTCCTTACAATATGGAAGATGGGAACGATGGTGGTAATCTCCCCACTGTGCCTTGTCAATCATCATCGACTGAAATATTCCTTCGTCTGTAGAATGTACTTGCGACCAAGGATCTTAAGGCATGCCATATCCCTTAGATGTATCTATCCAAATGCTCGATGAACGTTGATTCTAGTTTGCCTCCCATGCCGAAAACATTGATTGCTACAATATTTCTATTGGGCTTAGAGGCAGTAACTGCAGATGATCCATGTTAATATCATTTTTTGACATCTTTTGAATAGAAGATATCATATTGCAGGTTCCCACCTTGGCCACTTCCGCCAAATTGATTGGAGGTGGTAGGGAAAAATTCCCCATTAATGTAGGGTCATTTAGTAGGCCTACTCCGATATTTTGAAGTGAATGAGGGCTTCAATTGATCATCAAAATGCTTCACGTAACTTGTGAACTGTTGGGGAGAAATGTTTGTTGGTCGATGATTGTAATTCTTCCTTCAAAGGAAATGCAATCTTCCTAAAGTAGCTTGACACAACAGCAGCCATGGAATATATCTAGGGCCTTCCCAGTAGGATGTTGTAATCGAGGTTTCCATCGATAACTTCAACATCAATTTCTATTGTTTTTCCCCCCAGTTCGACTTGCAAGTTACTCAATATCCCATATGGGGTGTAAGTTCGTCCTCAAATGCTTTTAATGTCGTCGACGATCGAGACAAGGTTGGAGATCCTAAAGTTTTCCAGCAACTCATCGACATAATGAATGTAGATTCCCCCTCATCAATAGTTGTTTGATGAACAGTTTTGTTGAGGGCTTTCACTTAAATAAGGAAAGCTAGTTGAGCTAGTAACTGATGGTCATATCCTTTATGATTAAAGGATACAAGATTGGAATCCATTGGGTCAATCCCACCTATCACTTATAAAGCCTTCCTTTGGGAGGGGCAATTTTGCAGTACCTCAAGTGTCGACATAGTGGACGACGATTGGGCCAAATCCTCCACTATTATAATGTCGTGCTGCTCTGGCACGAGGATTAAACGTCGATTGTGTACTACTCCCTTTGGCCGTTTTATCGTTAGTTCAGGGATGATGGGTGGCACAACTTTGGGTGAAGTTGTTGTCGAATTACTAGGTTGATCATTATCCTTGTTGTTCGACATTTGTGGATTCCCGTAATATTTATTCCTTGTCAATATCAAAGCATCATTTTGCTGCTTCAAAACAGACAACATTAGCACTTGGGACAGGGAAGCATTGTCACTAGCAACCATATTTGTTCCTAGATTCGGAAACGGATCAGTCAATACTGCCGAGGTTTTTGAACTCTTGAAGAATTTTTTAAGATTAGCTTTATATCGACACTCTCTCGTCCAATGATCCTCATCACATATTAGGCATGGACGATTTGGTTTCCTATCTCCAGAAGGGTTTGCAGAAGATTTTTCAGGAGACGACTCCTCTTGTTTCTTCTTCTTCCCTTTCTTTTCCTTCTTGCCTCCTAGTTGCTTGGTTTCTTTGCCTTTGTAAGTTGGCATGGAATTTAATTCTGAGGCGAGAAGTTCTTCATTCGCATTTTGACTTGAAATCGTACGGGCTTTCTTTGACGTAGCCTTTACGGTTTTCGTGCTAGTCGTACCTATCATGCCATCGCCAGCATGAGAGTCTTTGTTTGATTTAGGAGGGGGAGGAACAAAATATTCCGGTCTAGGAGCATTATGGATTTTATCATAGAGCATGCCAGAATGAGTATATATCAAGCCTAGATAATGTGCACGAGCAATAACTTGCTCTTCAGTGATGACCCCTCCCTTTGCCACATCTTCTATAGTAGAAGGTAACAATGACTTAATAAACCATTCAACAAATAACTGATCAGGAACATATGTTTTTACCATACTACGACAATGTTTCCACTCATGAATATGATCAAATATGTGAGTGGCCGTTGTTTGTTTGAAATTGGTAAGAAGCTCTGTTCCCATTTCGTACCTTATGGGTAACTGAAAATGGGTTAAAAAGGTTGTGGCTAGGGTATTGAAGTTATCAAACGAAGCTCTCAGCAATTAGATATACCATTTCACTTCCGAACCAGTTAACCTTCGCTAAAAAAGGCGAAGACTGATTGAATCATCACTGAGAGTGTTTGATGAACACCACAGATGAAAATTAATCACATGATTCAATGGGTCTTCACCCGTATTTCCATTAAATTTAGGAATATCTGGCGGAAGTTTATGCGGAATCACTAGCCACCAAGGGGCGTAGGCAATTGGATCGTTCGTTAGTCGATTTAGATCTAGTAACTCTAAAGTCACCATGAAAGGAAACTGTTGATTCAGGCTTAGTGAAGCATACCCAGGATAAGATGGAATTGCCTGAGCAGTTGGTCTTTGTATACCAGCGTAATGCATTTGATGCTGGTAACTTTCGTAAGGTTGATGGGCATGACCATTATGAAATGATTGATATTGACCGTTTTGAATATACGACTCCCCATTACTTGCAAAGACTTGTTGCTCAGATCCTTGATAAGCTTGTTGGAATTGTGGTTGTTGGCATTGCACCAGCCATGGTTGTGAAGCCATGAGCTGTTGTCCAGTACTGACTATTTGACCAAGATGAGGGGTAATTATCCCTGTTTGAACCTGGGTCATTCCACTAGATGGTGATTGTGGTCACGTCGTAGGGACAAGAGGTTGTTGCATTACGACCTGAGAAACCTGAGGTTAGCATACAACAGGCAATGCTTGTACTTGCAACACTGCCATAATAGCTGGCATAGTGGGGATATTTGACATAGGTAAACTTTGTTGCATTGAGTATACAACTCTTGGTTGTTGAGGTAGGATTGGCACCCAACTGCTAGATGTAATTCCAGCATAACCTAAATTCTATTGTGAACTCTCGCATGGTTGTTCTCTTGAAGAAGACAATGAAAGGGTATATGGCCCTCCATACGACGGTAATCCAGTGCTCAAAGGAATGGTTTGCCTTTGCGGACCAGATTGCCCAAATTGACACTGCGAGGGGTGAATTTGTTGAGACTCAACATAAGAGATTCCAGATACTATTTCAGACGAACAAACCAGAACAGACCACATTGTCGAAACAACCCCTAGATGGATTCCATCCAGTGATTGAGAGCTAGTTGGGACAGATGGCACACTGGCGAACATTGTTGAAGTAGCAGCAGGAATTTTTGTCGCTGCTATGTTGGATGACTGATCTAGGTGGATATTGGTGGCCACCCGCTAATTCCACGTGGATCCCCTCTGGTGCTTCTTTCAGTTCTTTCAGTTTCCTTAATTATAGCACAGTTTACTATTTTTAGCAGTTTTTCGGGTCCTAAATTTCCGGAGCCGTTTTGAGGCCCTAAACGACGTTTTTTGGGAAATCTACCGCCAGTGATTTTTCTATCTAAAAATCATTTTTTTTGTCGTAGTCCTCGGAGGGATCTTTCCAATGGGCTATCATGCGCGTCAAACGGAGATAAGACGACCAATTCGCGACCCCGGGAAGTTGATGTACCAACTTACCCAAAAACGGGGCCCACAATTTGGCGTTTCATCTTCCAGGGTTAGGTTTGGGAATGTGAAGGGTTTTTCCATTGTTTCTCAACAATAAATAGGCCTTCGAGCCTCACTGTAACACAGTTCAGAGGCATGTAGCCACACATCTCTTCTCAGAGATAAGCTACCATCGCCCTAGCTGGTTTATTTCTATTTCCGGTTGTAAGCATATTTCAGTATTTTCCATTAATGAAATGAAGTATTATTTTCGCTGCATATTTGTGTATATGGTTATCTCTGTATGTTGTTGCGTTCCTGTTTAAATCCGGATGAATGACACAGTCCTAGATGCCAACGGTTGTTCAGACATATTTAGTCTATCCAAAAGATTCCTCAGTGATTCTTTAGGAACTTCTGATGCCGGGAGATTAATTTCTGATGAAGAAGGATATAGGGTGATCCCGGCTCCAAATTGTGATGGAGCGTTAGATGGAGGATCCTCCACAATCTCTTCTATGGCAATCAATCCAAGAGGAAGAGGTAGACCGTCAGGTCCATAAAATATTTATGGTGCTGAAGAAGGTATAAGTTCTACAGTGACAGATGTTCAGGGACTAACACCTTCTGAATCAGTTGTAGATGGAACCGGTTCGGGGATACAAGTGTTTATCGTCACACTAGGATCAGTTGTAATGTGCTCTTATGGCTACAAAATTTCTTTTGTAGAGGCAAGGATACCAGAAATGTTCGAAGTAACCGAAGTCTCTGAGGATGTTGGAGTACTTTCCCCAACCAACCTAGGGGACTTCGATCTAGTCAAATGAGTTCGCTTTGTCTGGAATAGCTTCGTTTCCGGAGTCAACGATGTTTGACTCATAAGTCTTTGTGAATGACGGGGTTTTGATTGAATTTCTTCCACAATTGTTGATTACTTGATCCACTAAAAATAAAAAGGGGAAAAAATGATTCCGAATTAAATGAATTTTAGACACTTTGACACAACTTGTTTTTTCAATTTTTAGGAGTCGAGAAAAAACAAAATGTGACTCTAGTCGCCTTCAATTTCTAATGAGCCTGAAGTGACAAGTGCTCAGATGGACCTTTTCCTTTAAGGAGTTTGAAAAGGAACGAAAGATACTACTCTAGAAATCTAGACAGAGGGATTACCAAACCAATTGCAAAACTGCAGAATACTTTTTACGGTACGGCAGTCAATCTTCCCGAATGTTGTGTTTAGTGCATTGCGATTGATAGGGCGGCAGACACGGCTTCCTAAGGATAACGGATATAGCCTATTGTGGTCTCCCAATATATACTCGACGGTACATGGGAGCACAAGTCCGTACTGGCACGTGTCGTCTCAAGGAGGAGGAATCACCCAACCAACAATGAAAGCAATAGTTACTAGGCTTAACGACACCGGAATACGTCTCTAGCATAGACTTCTAGATGTTGTGCATTAGGTTCCAAAGCGTTTTTATGTTCATTGAATTTATTTTACAGTTGATCTTGCTTAAGAAATTTGGCTTTCAGGTTCACCGCATGATGTAGATATACAATTCCTAAAATGCAGTCTAAGATAATAAACAATCATTTAATCTTCTTTTGCAATGAAAATCCTAGCTACTAAGGAAAGAAAAACGGGATTCTTTCCACAAAGAGCATAGAGCACACACTAAATGCACTGTCCTAAAGTAGCCTAAATGCAAATGCACATGCATGTGTTTGTTTTCAGCCTTCTTAATGTGTGAATGACAAGAAGAATGCTAAGGCAAATCTGAATTATCCTTCCAAAGCGACAATACTAACAAATTTCTCTTCAAAAGGAAGTGAAGATAATGAGGACACTTTGCAATTTTGAATTGAAAATTGTTTTCGACACTTGAAAAACTTCTAATTCAAATCAAATACAAGAGTAACAATATAATCAACCATCAAGAACAATAGGATTCTCTTCTATGACTGAAAACGACACTTGCGACACTTTCAAATCAAGAAACGACAGTCTGATTATGCTACTTCTTTGTAAAAAAGAACTGAAAATGGCACACAATACATAAAAACATTCACAGTTCTTTGCACAATGGAGGCAGAATGATGGAAAGGAAGGGGGTTTCCACAGAGGTATACTGATCACAGACAACAAAACTCCTGAATAGAGCTGAAGAGAGTGAAGAAAAACCAAAGTTTGAAGGCAAAATTAACCTTCTCTGACCATCGCACCTGTTACACAGGGAATCCAGTATGCATCTCACCTACTGCACACAGGAAGTGCGATGCATATAGACTTCCTTGAAGAGAGGGTGCGATGGTGCCAGTGCGAGACTTTTACTTTGTCTTTGGTCACAATTTGCAGCTCAGTTCAGGGATTTAGGCCGAGCAAGTGATGTTCAATAAATACAAATCACAGGGGTTGATCTAATGAGGTTACTAGAGCCACCAGTAGGGAAATTAGAGTGTTTGCAGATCGATTGTTCAATTTATAAACCAAACCTGGAGATAGACTGAAGCAACATTGATCTACTTTTCACTTGCATAGCAAATGCAGTTCGAATGCTAGCTGGCTTGACTTCAGGCTCCATCTGTAAGTTTATAAAACAAACAAATATAGACTAACAAATAATCTATTCGTTCCCCAGCAGAGTTTCCATTCTGTTATCGGGAAATCTAGTGTCCACTCGGAGTTTATAGTCCCACTAAGACTAGTAGCTATCTTAGAAACAAACAAACTAAAACTAATTTCGCTTTCCTTTATGAGAAGTAGACAAGAGGGGAACAAAGGACACCAACCTCAGTCTCACGCTTGGTTCCTTTCTTGGTTCCTCTCCTTTCCAATAGATATTTTCCACTTCTTCTTCGTCTACCCAGCTTCAAAGAGCACCTATGGAATCAAAGTAGCATAATACTATCAAAGAACAAAGATATACAATCATAAGCAATACAGGACCAGATACGTATTGACCGCACAAATGCATATATCATCAAACATACAAGAATGTGGAGGAAAACTTGAATATATTTATTAATTTCAAGAATAGAAAAGAGGATTACAACCAATTGTTCTAACCCAGCATCATCCTCCAGCAAGAAACCCTTCCTCACCTCATGTAATGCTTAGATCACCCAACACTATGATGTTTCACTAGGAAACCAACAACACTTCCTTACAATATACAAGATTCCAGCCTCTGGATCTTTGTGATGAGGGATCCATATATAGATGATTGTAGAGGGGGGTGAGTCAGCTTCTGGGATTTTGATTAGTGTCCTCTCTTTGATAGTTCTTGATTCCACTTGGAGATTGATGATCTCTTACTCATCACTGGGCGAATTCAGCGAGGCAAGTGTTAGAGGAGAAGTTTCTAGAAGATTCTATGATCCTCCACCTTGCAAACTGTCTCTGCCATTTGTCCATTCTCACCCATCACACAATACAGAAGGGCTTTCCAGCATGCATCGCACCCTTTACACTGAGTAGGTGAGATGCATCGCACCTTCTGCACTGGGCATTCTGTATGGTCCAGTTTTGACAAGTTCTGAGCAGTTTTCTGTGGAGAACTTCTGGGAGATGATGTAATCAACTGACCTTGTTCCTTTAGGGAGTGAAGTGACACTTTTAGTGACTTAGGATCCTTTGGTTTATGGAGATTTATGATTGGGGTTGCAGTGCCCAAAAATGTCTATAACAGTACCTCTCAGGTGACCTCCTCTGTCTATGCTGAGAAGATGGTGCTCCCACATTCTCTCTCGCATCCTTCAACAATATGTTAGCTTCTCTTGTGCACTTTCGTCCATCTCTAGAAGAATTTGCTTGAGTGGATGTCTCCACTTCTGGAACCTCTGCATGCGGCTGCTTGACATCAGTCTAAAGCTCCTCCCCCTTAGGAACCAATAGTTCCTCCACAACCTATAGTTGGAGCTCCCTCTCAAGGGAAACTCGCATGGCCTTCTGCTCATCAAACTTGAGATCTCTATGAACCATTGTCCTCCAACTGGTAGGAAAGTACACCTGATAGTTGTGAGGTGTATCAGTGTAGCCCAAAAATATCCCCAACTCTTATGTTGGCTCAAGCCTCTTCTGTGCATCCTTTGTCACATGGCAATATACCGGTGAGCAAAAGATCCTAAAGTGACCCACATCCGGTCTCTTACTAGATAATGCTTCCTCTGGTGTCTTCATCCCAAGTATGTGATGTGAGCTTCTATTCTGCAAATAGACCGTTGTGTTGCATGTCTTAGCCCACAAGTGAAGTGGTAGGCCTTGGTCATGTAGCATTGCCCGTGCTGCCCCTACAATAGTTATGCTTCCTCTCGGCCACCCCATTTTGCTGTGGGTTATGAGGTGCTGTCAAGTCTCATTTAATTCCTTTCGCTGCACAAAATTCCTTAAACTCTTGAGAGACATGTTCTCCACCGTTGTCACTTCTCAAGGCCTTGATATTCTTCCCTGACTATTTCTCGACCTGAAATCACAAAACTTTGAGAAGGTTTGGTCCTTATTCTGCATGAAATAAATACAACATTTACGAGAATAGTCATCAATGAAAATCACATAATACCTTTTCTTCGATGTGGATGCCATCAAGAATGGTCCACACAGATTAGTATGAACTCGCTCTAAGATATCCTTTGCTCGACTGTCTCAATCATGAAAGGAATACTTGGTGTACTTTCCCAAGGTACAACCTTTGCATGTGTCAACTTGCTCAAGTTTATCTTTGGGAAGTCCTGTAGATATATGTTGCATTATCTTCAAAGCCCCATGATGCAAATGGTCCAACCACTTGTGCCACAACTCACCAATTTCTTTGCTTTGCACCAATTATGCTTTCGTACTCAATGTTGCACAATCATCTACCTCTAGTTTATAGAGATTCTTCACCTGAATCCCTATCCTCTTGGTCTGACCTGTGGCTATGTGTCTTAGGAACACCTTTCCTTTACTGAAGACAACAATGTAGCCTTTGTCCTCCAACATCGTGATCGATACCATGTTCTTCTTCAGTCCAGGAGCATACTTCAAATCTGTCAAGGTGATAGGAGCTCCATGCTCCCTCTAAAAAGCAACCATGCCAACTCCTGAAATACTATACCTTCCATAATCACCCATCTCTATGTACATCTTGAGGTCTTTCTCCTCCAAGGCACTGAATAAACTTTTATCACCAGTCATGTGGAATGAGGATCCACTGTCAAGGGAATAGAAGCAACCCATCATCGATGACACCATGCATGTGATGAGCGTAAAGTCCATTTAGAATTGAGAGGCTAATGCCTCACCTTCTGATCCTTCCGAGGATACCTTCTTGGACTTCTTTGATGGGCATTTAGTCACATAATGTCCCATCTTATGACAATTAAAGCATCTCACTTTAGACATGTCACCTTTCTTCCCTCCATGAGAAGAATTTGATTTGGAATGGGAAGTCTTCCCCTTCCCTTTCCTTGCCTTACTTGCTAAGGCCATAATTTCTTCATCATCATTCTTGGATGAAGAACAATATTATGTGTTCTTCCTGATCTCCTCCTACATGAGATCCGACCACAGTCATTCCCAGTTCAACAGTTTCTCCCTTCCACTCACAAATTCTTGGTAGCTATTCCAACTCTTTGGAAGGCTAAGGAGAGTGAGGCTCACCATATCATCATCGGTAATAGTTATTCCCACACTGCCAAGCTCATCTCTACATGTGGTGAGCTTGTTCAGATATGTGGAAATAGTATCACCCTTCTCCATATTGATTCTTCAAAGCTTATCCTTGAGTGCCAATTTCCCCTGGTCACTACTGTTCTGGTAGAGGTCCTTCAATGTCTTCCACATTGAAAATGGAGTATACTTCCCATGGAGACTCGAGACAATATGGTCTTGAACTCCCTCAAGGATGATCTGTCTCGCCTTCGCCACACACTTCTTCCACTCAGCCAACTCTTATGCATTAGTTGAAGCTGGCTTTGGTATTTCTTGATCAATGAATTCCTTCAAGCCATTGTCTTCCAATATAACCTCCATTCTATCTTTCCATGCTATGTAATTTGAGCTACCTTCCAAGGAATACTTGAGTCTCAAGCCATAGGATGCCATTGGCCAACCTTGAAGTAATATGAATTCTATTTTCACCTGCAACCTCGAACTTCAAACTTCAAATTATCTTCTTAGTATAATTTTCACAACTTTGATACCATGTAGAAATTCTCTACAAATCTTTCTCTAAGACCATGTAGAAAATATTCCTGTAGGTTAACTCGATAATGGAATATAAATCAAAGTAGAATACTATAACCTACTTCTACTATCAATTTGTGGAAGCTTAAAGATTGAGATGAACAATATAACTAAAAGAAGAAGAATCAATCACACAATACACATGAAAATACTTTGAGGAAAGCCTTAGCTAAAAACCCCACAATCTATATTATCATACAAGGTCGAAAAACATAGGAATTATACAAAGCCTTAGCTCTCACAGCTAGCTAGTTCTTAGTACAATCCTCACTGATGCTCACAGGAAATCTTAGCTTCTCTCGAGCCTTCCTCTCTACGCTCCAAGCTCTTATTGCCTTGCATTGTTCAACTAGGATGATTCACCTTCAACCAGGTGGAACACTCTGGTCTCTCACACTGTCAGAACTATGCAATCCTCAAGGAATGATCCCTTGACTGCATGCATGAATTTTCTTTATAATAAAACACATGCAACTGATAGTACACTATCCTTGACTTTAATCTCAACTGGGTCTTTCTTAGAATAAACATGCATGAGTTTCTGATGAGGGAATCTTCAGTTAACTGGAGTACACTAGTTGAGTGCATGGATGCATCAACTGATTGTTAACTCTCTATTAGTTCTCAAATAGTTTGGAACTAATTTAACTAGCTTAACTCAGTAAACTGAGTTAATTAATTATAACTCAAGTATAACTCAATCTTATCTCCTTAATTTAAGCGATAAATCTTGCATGACTTCAGAAAGACTTCTAACTTGAATTTCTCCAACTAATTAATTCAAAATGAATTAATAAATTATTTCCAAGTAGCTGTTAAGACTAAATTCGATTTTAATTCACAATTTAATTCAAGGACAAATTAAATTGGAATATTCTTGTTGCCACATTTCAACATTACATTCATATATTTCAATTCTTTGTTGATCCCTTGAATAAAGTGATTGGATAATGCCACATACATGTCATAGATATTTGGCTTGTGTTAATTATATATGCAGGTTTCAATTATATAAATCAGAGCTATGATTGGATCTTACAAGACAAGAGGAGAGAAGAGCTTGTGACAAATTCCAAGTAAGCCTCTTTCCATTCTCCAACTTCTCTAAGGGGAACTTTATATTCTTTTCTTTATGTTGTTCTAGTGATCCAGGTGGATGTTGGTGGCCACCCACCTATCCCATTTGGACCCCCGCAACTTTCTCTTTTAGTTTTTCAGTTTCCGTAATTGTAGCACAATTTACTATTTTTAGCAGTTTTTTCGGGTCCTGAACTTCCGGAGTCGTTTTGAGGCCCCAAACGACGTTTTTTGGGAAATATGAGGGCAACATGGGTCAATGGACTAATGTTGTCTTTTCCAAAGTGGTAGTTCTCAGATAGATCTATCTAACGAGCTATCATACGCGTCAAACGGAGATCGTATGCCAAAGTTACGACCCCAGGAAATTGATGTACCAATTTACCCAAAACAGGGCCCACAATTTGGCGTTTCATCTTCTAGGTTAGGTTTTGGAATGTGAAGGGTTTTCCATTGTTTCTCAACAATAAATAGGCCTTCGAGCCTCATTGTAACACAGTTGAGAGGCATGTAGCCACACATCTCTTCTTAGAGATAAGCTGCCATCGCCCTAGCTGGTTTATTTCCATTTCTGGTTGTAAGCATATTTCAGTATTTTCCATTAATGAAATGAAGTATTATTTCCGCTGCATCTTTGTGTCTATGGTTATCTCTGTAATTTTTTGTGTTCCTGTTTAAATCCGGATCAGTGGTATCAGAGCGGTCTGCTTTTCTCTGTTTTTCTTTGCATGTCCCCAACGAGGTCGGGATATAAGGAGTTAGGGCTTGAACTGGTCGAATCTTTGCAAGACCAGCCTCGCAAATCCCGACGGCCTCCCATGGTGGATGAGAAGAAAGATGAGGGGGCAGGAGATCCTATCAAAATATTGCTCAAATAAGTGCTCGAGCGGCAAAGGAACGCGATGATGGATAGCTTTGTGCAGATCCTTCAGCGACTACCCAGAGGCAACGCATCGGCTTCCAACAGCTACTCTAGAAACACCACACCGTTTAAGGCACAAGTTAATTTTTAAATCCCCATATTTGAGGGTCAGATAGACACAAATGTCATATATAAATGGTTAAATCTGAAGAGGGTTATTTTTCTATTCATGAATTTTTGAGTCGGGAAAAGATTGTTTTCGCTCTTCTCAAAGCAACCCCCCACGTCAAGGACTCGTGGGAAACCTACTGCGAGCAGAAGGATGAAAGTACAGGCTCACTATTTTCAGCCGCACCCACATGGAATGACTTCTGGGATGCCATTAAGGAGCAGTACTACCCTGTCAGAAGCTATGACGACAAATACCTCAGATGGACCACACTGCAGCAGGGACGAGACGAGGATGTGCCGGAGTTCACAAAAATTTTTCATACCCTTTGCACACAGTTGGGTATCAAAGATTCTGAGCTGCATCTGGTACTCAAATACCGCGACTACCTGCATAGATACATCCATGAAGAGATGGAGTTTTTGAACATCTCCTCACTCGGCACTGTTAGAGTTAGCCTAGTCAAGTCCTCCGTCAGGGATCAAAACTCTTTATGCATTTCATGATTAGGTGTCCTTCTCCTCTCTTCTAGTTTCATTTTGCTAGGGACATGCCATGACCTAATTGATAAATTCATGCTAGTCCATTTCCCTCAAGTCTGGCCCATGCTGGTTCAGGTCTTGGTCCAAAATCAATGAAATTCATGATAGTCAAGGGCTCGTCCTATTTTAGGTCAAAGTCATTTTTGGTTTGAGTCTAGAAATTCATCACTTTGATCTTTGAGAAAACATGTCCAGAAACAAGCCATGTAGGCCAGAGGGAGACCTTGTACACCTACAGCACAAAAAGCTTCATCATCACCGCAAGAGACATCGACTCTTCTTCAAAACTCTGTTTTGAAGAAAATTCAAGCATGGTCAACTATGACAAAATTTTCCAGAAATCAACGTTTGACATTTTCAGATGCAGTCATGGATGTTAAAGCCAGAGGCCCAGTCACACAATCCCTGCAAAGGAATGCCAAAGATTTCATCATTTGAGCCAAAATTTCAAGGAAAAAGTAAAAATCAGTGTGTTTAAAGGTCAATGCAAAAGTGCAGAACACAAACATTAGAAAATGGGTTTTTAAAGAGGAAAAAATCAAACCAATTTCTATCAAGCCTATAAATACAGATTGTGGCCCAAAGCAAAGCCATTGTGCCATTGGAGACTTATAAAGACATTGCAAAAGGTGGGAGACTGAGATTGGTGAGTGTTTGAGTGAGTTGGTAGCTGATTTGGGAAGCGCAGTGCACACAAGCAGGAGTGCGGCGCATACACCATGCTCGACGCGTACACAGCCAGCCCGTCGTTGAACAAATACAGAAGCATGACACATATAACGCGCGCGGCGCACACAGTCCAGCAGCTCAAAAACAAGGTAAAACCATTTCAAATCTTTATGAAGCCCATCAAATCAAGAGGTAGGATTTATGACACCTCTTGTACATCAATTTTGTCAATGATATAGCGTTTATAAGATGTTTAAATGGTACCCAAAATCACAAGGCTATCCATGGAAAAGATCACCAAGAAAAATGATAAATGGGGTTGCAAAATTGTGATGACGCCACCAAGGTTCTGCTCCCCTCCACTTGTCCCCTCACCCCTCATCATTCTCACCTCCCCTACATCATGTTTCCTAAGAAAATCATCCTAAATTCACCACTAAAACCCCCTCCCTTGTTTTTCAAAGCAAGTTGGGCAACTTTTACAGTGCGCAGCGCACACACAAAGTGGCGTGGTGCACTCAGGGCGTGCGGCGCACTGGGAGCCCGCCCACAGTGTAAAATTGCCATTGGCACGACGCATACCCGGCACGCAGTGCACTGTGAAGAGCGCACGGCGCACAGACTTATAAGCCCAAAATGCACTAAATTGCCCAAAATTTTTATGAATGACCTCAAGGTTGGAGAGGTAGCCCAACTACCTTCATCATTGGCATTTAAACTTGAAGGGGAATGTTATTATGACGACCATGAAATCAAATGCAAAATTTTTAAAAGTAAAACAAAGATGATGTAAAGAAGGTCAAGAAAGCTAGGGTTTTGCTACAGTGACTTTATTGCTAAAGAATGCTCCTACCCTACCTATATTAGTTAATCCCCCTGTAGCAGTTTCCCCTAATAATCACCCTAGCTCCACTGTAATCATATCCATTTGTCCCCTCTATTCCTATGGCTCAAAACATCCAAACCATACCCCATCAACACCATACTCAAACACTCCCAAATCCCTCATAAATTTGTCCTTTTAAACCCCTATTCCTCTTTTCATCATTCCCCTCCAAAACTCCCCTGTTTTATTGTCCCCTTGGCGAAAAATTTGCAGAGCATCTATCAGTTCAGTGGTTTCAGAGGGCAGAAAAGAAATTCAGGATACAAACAGCAGCAATGGCATCGGAGATTGCATCAGATTATGAGGGGGAAACCCACAGTGATACAGCCTCATGAGAACAGGCTCCTCGAAGACCTAGGAGTGGCAGACATGTCAGGGATGAACCAAACACCCTCGCAGAGTTGCAGCCATGCCCTCTCGCTGTGTCTTATTTCCAGCACTCGGCATGTTTCGAATTTTGTTCGAGGGTGGAAAATGTCAGGATTAATCATGAGTTGGCCCACCTCTTTGCACTTCACCTACAGGGAGGGCAGTCTATCTTGGCGGGGGTCACTTTCACATCGACACCCGAAACCATATCAGTGGCAACAGGCATACCAAATGTTGGAGAACAGTGGCACAACAAGATGAAGGTGGAGAGGGAAATTTATGAACCTTACATAAAAGGAAGTTGTTTGAGTCAGCTCACGAGAGTTTTCCCATTCAGATTTTTTAGAGATGATTATGCTCCGCTCATGAGATTGATCATGAAATACTTCAATTGTGAGGGGAGGTTTTCTCGCCTTTATGCCTATCACATCAGGTTACTCATGCACTTCACCAGGGTGTGTATAATGAACCTCCCATTCTTCATTTGTGGGAAGATAGAGAGGATGAGAAAATTCATGCAGCATAAGACCCCTCGGCAACAACTCAACAGCGTATATCACTTTCCTCTTATCCAGATTTTGGTGGACGACCAGTTGAGATTGCAGGGCATTGCTTGGGAGGGCTTCATCTCCCATGACTTATTCAGCGCTCCACAGGTAGTATCAAAGGCAGAACAAGAGATAGGGGGTACTTCTCATCAGCATGAGCGCCATGAGACCACTGTGGTGCCATTTTCCATCACATATTAGAGAGGCTATATGAAAGGCACCAGGCCTTTGTTTGCAGCAGCAAAGCGAGTGTTATCTCCACTAGGGGTGGAAGGGGCCTCGCTTCCAGCATCGACAACACAGGAACATGATAGAGGCAAGGAGCCAATGCATGAGGAGGGGCCTTCGGGTGAGCGATCAGGTGCTCAAGGGACCGGTGTCATCCTCATTCCCGATGAAGAGACAGAGGCAGAAAATGCCAAACTTAGGATGATTATTCAAGAGCAGGAAACAGAAATCAAAGACTTGATGCTCAATTTCGAGAGGTCCAGATGGGTCATCAACTATCTGGAGCAGAGGAACAAATAGTTGGAAGCCTAGCATGTGATCATGGAGCTGCAGAACATCCGTGAGGATCGCCTAACTGCCCAACAGCGGAGGATTGAATTCACTTCATTGGAGCAACAAGTTATGGATGATCATGAGTCTGTTCTTGAGAGAGTCAACATGCACTTCGAAAAAATGTTGAAAAAGGCCGACAAAGACAACACACTGTTGAGACACATGGCTCATCATTACAGGGCACGAAACTTGAGTTTGAGAGCCCGAAAAAGGAGTTTGAAAGCAAAACTTAGGAAAGCCACAAAAAGGGCAAAAAGGGAAAAAGAGCAAGATAGGCTCAAGATCTTGGCTGAGGCCTCCTTGAATCAACAAATCACCCCATAGAGAATTTCCAGACCAAATTTCAAAAAATTTGGGCAAATTTTGGTCACAGGGAAATTTTTTGGGCAAAAAACAGGGATTTTCTCCCTATGCACTGCGCACCCTGCGCGGTGCTAAAATTCTAGCACTCCAATCGAGTAAAGTTTTGCATTTTTGGATTTAGCATTGAAAAATACATCTACTGGTGTCCGAGCTAGAAATTTTGATAAGTCTTGGGACTCCTAAATGTCAAAAAACACTCAAAAATGGCCTTTCTGCCACTTTCTAGACACACAGAAAGTAGTCTTGAGAGAATGAAGATTTGGAGGGGCAAATGAGCTTCAAATTCAGAAATTCTAGTGGGATTAGAAGGTAGATAGCCAAAACTTTCCACCAAGCCCACTTGGGCACATTTTGGACACCTGGAAGTGCCCCAAAACAGGCTCCAAAGTAGCGCGACGCACACACTTTGGATTCAAATTTAGCAGACAAGGATCTCAAAACCTTTTTAAA
Organism: Pinus taeda; assembly: GCA_000404065.3. NCBI lineage: Eukaryota > Viridiplantae > Streptophyta > Pinopsida > Pinales > Pinaceae > Pinus > Pinus taeda. Next base: position 215,812 of record APFE030478520.1, read on the forward strand.
TAAGACAACTTCCTTAATTTCTTCACCCAGATTTCTCATGCAATTGACAATCTCATCTATATGGAGGAAGTAATTAGATATGCTTTCATTACTATGCATCTTAAGAGTTTCATACTGTATTTTGAGAGTTTGAAGCTTTGTTCATTTTACCTAATCATCTCCTTCATAGCTTAGAATGATTTTGTCCCATATTTCTTTAGCTGATTTGAACTGCATAACCTTGACAAATTCTGATTATGAAAAACTTCCCAATAAGACAATAACCACTTTGGCATTGAGTTCGTATTACTTTCTCTCTATTGTATCTGTAGGAATTGTTGATGGATATGTATATCCTCTATCCACGATACCCCAACCATCCCTTCCAAGTGATTGTAGATATGTTGTGGTTCTTATCTTCTAGTAGACAAAGTTGCTCCCATCAAATATTGGTGGCCTAATGGATGTCTCTCTTTCTTGATTACCCATTCTGATGGATCTTCCTTCAAGCGATCAAGCTTCTTTAAAAGGACCCGCTCTGATACCAATTGTTGTAAATAATACTGAGAGGGGGGGTGGGGTGAATTAGTATTAGAAAATCAAACACTTTTTCATTTTCATACTCTTGTTCATATACGCTCCTTTAGTTAAGGCAACCCGCGTGTATACACAACTGAGTTTAATGTAACTAGCGTATATCCAGTAACTTATGATTCAGTTAGTTGATATTTAATTAGAACATTATTAACCATGTAGACAGTAAACAGGTGCAGTAAAATAGAATAGGTCATCACACATAAGAAGCACACATGAACACCATGATATAAGGTGGAAACCCAATGTGGGTGAAAACCACCTGCTGCAATTCGCCTCTATCTTCTTTTAATAAGAAACTTATTTTTACAGTGGTTCTCTACTAGTGCAATCTCATACCAGTACGCAGGCTTCTACTTGCAGAAGGCTACAACCTTCTCTCATTCTTACAGAGTCGCAAGCTTTCATTCAATGTATCCTGTCACTGCATAAGATTCCTCTGACTACGTCTTTAGTCATGCCTTGAGCACGGCTTCCTTGTGCAATGTTGCGTCAACCTATTCGTTCAGAGACTTGGCTTCCTACAACTTGGCTAACCTCTATGCCAGTGTGATGGTTCGTGATGTGTGCTTAACGTAGTCATAACGTAGTTGGACTTTGTGTGCAGTCAGATACTACACTCTCCATTGTCGCAGTTGCTTCTATGACACTGACCACACGTTGTTCCTTTACCTATGGTGGTATTGAAGGTTCAGCCCTCAACTAGAGCTCTGTAATCTGTAGGATAAGCTCCAACTAAATCTATTCCATCTCCATCCGAGTGTCACGCACCCCTGTGGCCAATTTATGGATGCAGACCTCGAATGGCTCCTCCTTCGGAATGGCTAATTTTGAGACCGTTCTGTAGGCCTCCTTGACAACCTGTATCATCTTATTACTCTGGCTAGTTACTTCGTCTCAGCAACAATGGTAACATTCCTTTGTAAGGCCATCTACTCATGCTTTATTTTTTGTTCACTGATCACTTGGAGGGTGTGGTGCTTGCGAGCCCTTAGCTCCACAATTACTCCATCCTGCAAGAGGTGGAGTGATTCACATGGGAGCACTCCCAGGTTCAATCCCAATCCCTTCAAGGCACTAACAATGGGTCTGTCAGCCTCATTGTCTATTTTTTGTTCTCCATCCAGTAGCACTAGCCCATTGGAAGCCTTCATGTGAAGCATATCGGCAACCTCTAATATGTCGATAGCCAAGCTGGTAGACACCATACCAGCTTGCAATGCACGATTCTTCTACTCCTACAGTGTAGTCTAGATGGCCCTTAGGATGATCTTATGGTGCTTTTCAAATTGTTGCAGGGCCTTTGTGGTGACATCTCTGACTATGTCATTGAAGTCACATAAATATTCCTCCATTAGTGTGATAGGGTCTACCGCGGTCTTGGTCGCCTTGATTTTCTTTTTGGACCCTCCCTTTTATAGCTCTCTCATGCACTTAACGTTGCTGGACATCTCCTTAGGGTCCGCGCCATGTTGCTCAGTGTCCTCTTGTTCGGTTTTAGGTGAATACGATCACACGCCTTTGTCAGAGCTCCACTCTGAGCCACCTATATGTTTTCCTGGCTCCTTTCCTGTATGCTCTGTCTTGGCCTTCTCAGTGGCCTCCCTCTCCCTCTTTTTGACCAGCTCCACCATCTTCATCTTAGCCTCATCCTTCTTATTTTATGTGGCAGACTTGCTTCCACGCACCACCAAGTCCATGGTGGTGGGACACTTCGCTAGCCATTTATACAACAGCACATCACTGGCATCATTTGTGGCTAGGTATGATAAATGATACCACTTCTGGGTAGGGTCCTTCCATGTCCTAATTGATATCCAATGGAAATCAACTTTGAATTCAACATAGCTCTGCAGGTCATCATATACCATGGGAGACAATCATGGCTTACGATTGATATCCATCCTGATATTCATTTCCATCAAGATCCAGAAGCTCTTGTTGTCCCGAATGTGCTCCACATCCTTGGTCGCCCACATCCTTGGTCACCAACATGGCTATCAGCTCCTCTAGCCACAAACAACCATCATGCACTAAGCACATCAGTTCCTTGATGACTAAAACTATCACGAGGGTGCAGTTATAGTGCGACACCTAGAGTAGGTTGAGTAATCCTACCTTCTCTACTCGTGTGAGCCACTTCCATGGCTCTAGTGTAGTCATCCCTCTAGTTGTGTCTATGATGCGGTGCATCAACTATTCAGTCGCCAGGTGCGAGAACTTCTCATGGTCTGCCAAGTCCCAATATTTGAGCTTGAAAATCGGCACCCGTGCCAAATGCGGACTATCAAAAGTGATCTCATCTAGTAGCAATGGAGTTTACAGGGGATTCTTACTTTCGTCAATGTCCTTTAGGACCTTGGACTTAGTCTTGCATGGAGGGACATACTCCAGCAACCGTGTAATACAGTCTACACCTTGGGTTTCAGCCTCCTCTATTTCCACTATCACATCCTCATTGTCCATGGGGATGTCTTCGATATCCTCATCTTCTACCTCTAGGTATATAGCCTTGCCTTTCTCCTGGACAATGGGCTTTGGTGGGTTTTGTCTCGGTGACATGCAGACCAAGATGGCAAGCTGCTTTTCCTTATTATTCTTCATGGTCTCCTTGGTTGGGGTTGGCTTCAGTCTCAGCACTCACGGAGATTTAGGGAACTCCGTGAGTACTTCGATTACTTCTAGGGTAGCCTCTTCTGCTTGTTTCTCCATCTCTTGTGCCGACTCTTCTAACACTTTCTGTGTGTTGATAATTTATGACAGTGATGAAATAACACTCTCTATCAGTGCTTGTGACGTCTCAGGAAATTTCACAAATGCAAGAGTTTGTTTGAGAGCCTCAAGAAACTCTCGGTCCATAGGCATCTAAGACCTCAATAGCTGAATACTTAAAATTCGAAGTGTTTCTTGCCAGATAGCCACTTTTAATTTATAGTGGAATTTGAATTCAAATCCGACCATTCCACTTGAAATCGGTTCATTAATTCCAAATTGGTGGTGGATTTTCAAGGATCTAAGCCATCAACTTCATCTTAAATGCCGGCCGCCCACTCCATTTGGCCTCACTTCTGCCATATTTTCATGAACAGTGACTTTAACGATCACTTTCCAGCTGATCCAGGTGGATATTGGTGGCCACCCGCTAATTCCACGTGGATCCCCTCCAGTGCTTCTTTCAGTTCTTTAAGTTTCCTTAATTATAGCACAGTTTAGTATTTTTAGCAGTTTTTCGGGTCCTAAACTTCCGGAGATGTTTTGAGGCCCTAAACGATGTTTTTTGGGAAATCTACCGCCAACGATTTCTCTATCTAAGTATTGTCTTTTTCGTCGTAGTCCTGGGAGAGATCCTTCCAACGGGCTATCATGCACGTCAAACAGAGGTAAGACGACCAATTCGCGACCCCGGGAGGTTGATGTACCAACTTACCCAAAAACAGGGCCCACAATTTGGCTTTTCATCTTCCAAGGTTAGGTTTTGGAATGTGAAGGGTTTTTCCATTGTTTCTCAACAATAAATAGGCCTTCGAGCCTCATTGTAACACAGTTC